>JAWRVZ010000284.1:512500-606412 GCA_037043235.1 Rhodeus uyekii
TATATATTCACATAGAAAACAGCTGTTTACACTGATATAATATTACACTGTTTTACTGTATTTATCATGTAATAAATTTAGCTTTAATCACAGGAATAAATGACACTTTACTATATATTCACATAGAAAACAGCTGTTTACACTGATATAATATTACACTGTTTTACTGTATTTATCATCTAATAAATTCAGCTTTAATCACAGGAATAAATGACACTTTACTATATATTCACATAGAAAACAGCTGTTTACACTGATATAATATTACACTGTTTTACTGTATTTATCATCTAATAAATTCAGCTTTAATCACAGGAATAAATGACACTTTACTATATATTCACATAGAAAACAGCTGTTTACACTGATATAATATTACACTGTTTTACTGTATTTATCATCTAATAAATTCAGCTTTAATCACAGGAATAAATGACACTTTACTATATATTCACATAGAAAACAGCTGTTTACACTGATATAATATTACACTGTTTTACTGTATTTATCATCTAATAAATTCAGCTTTAATCACAGGAATAAATGACACTTTACTATATATTCACATAGAAAATAGCTGTTTTACACTGATATATTACACTGTTTTACTGGATTTATCATCTAATAAATTCAGCTTTAATCACAGGAATAAATGACACTTTACTATATATTCACATAGAAAACAGCAGTTTTGTTGTCTTCATGTTTTTGAAGTGTGTGTGTAATGATGGACAGCAGCCGCATGGGGGCAGTGTGACTCTAAAGAGAAAAACACACAGGTTTAGATCTAAAAGAGTTTATAAGTGGATTTTTGACTCAACTTGAGCAATAAAAAGTCATTTAAATTTGAGAACAGACACTTAATGATTAAATAAAATTCAATAGGCTATTAATCTGATGTCACAAGATCCATCATAAGAAATCCAACTGAAAAACTGATGTCTTAGTCACTATGAAATCAACATGGACTATCATTTTATTGAAGGTGTACTATAAATTATTGTGTTAAAATCGTGTGCCTGTAATGTTGAATGAGAATAACTGTGTCTCTGAGGATGAGGACGGGGCAATAACCTGTCAATCACGAGATCCACCAATAGCAAACCACAACCGTCCAATCCATCCCTCAAGCCCCGCCTACTTTTGTTCTTATGCCTTGTCAATCAGACAGCAGTTATCAAACACACACAGTTTCAAACACACACCTCTCTTTTTATCAATTTCTGATCTGATATTTGGTTGATATTTGGTTGCTGATCAGAAATATATTTCCTCAACCATGTTCGCCTTTTGTTCTGAATATTAAATACTGTTTGTGTAGTTTGTGCTAAATTATTTGATTTCTCACAACTTTGACTTTTCATCTCATAAATGGAACTTTTGATGTTGTTATCGTTTAGTTTGCATCACTATTTGTGTTTGTCATTTCAAAGCATGATTTTTTTCTTCTTGTGGTGGAAATGAGCTTCCATAATTGATACAGAAAATTCAACAGAAACAAGGAATTTCTTTATATATTCAAATATATAACGCATATAACACGAGAGTTGTACGTCAAACCCTCAGCAGCTGCTTGATATCAGAACAGCTCACTCACTGACAACATGTTACATGTCCACTGGGGGGCGCCGAGAGAGAGTGTGTGTGTGTGTGTGTGTGTGTGTGTGTGAGAGAGAGAGAGAGAGAGAGAGAGAGAGAGTGTGAGTGATTGATTGATTGAGAGAGTCCTGGTTATCCTGCTATATTATGGGAACACTGATGGCAATATCTGAATCCTTGTCCTTGTGGGACATTTTTTTGGTCCCATGAGGAAAACGGCTCATAAATCAGACTGTGATTTACAGACACTAGTGATGTTTTTTATAAATGAGTTTAGTGTGATGTGGTTTAGGGGTCGTCAGTGTGGAGAGAGAGAAGATACAGTTTGTACAGAATAAATGTGTGTGTGTGTGTGTGTGTGTGTGTGTGTGTGTGTGTGTGTGTGTGTGTGTGTGTGTGTGTGTGTGAGAAAGTAAGAGACGAGAGCTTTTATTTGTGTCTGTTCATGGATTTGTCATGGATTCCTTCAAATAAAATAAATGTATATCTGTAACAAAATTGCATGCGGCTTATTTTAAAAGTGACTTCCTGGTATAAAACCCTTGTAATGATTAAATAAAGTGTATTTCCTCCACAGCCTGTAGTCTTAAAGCGCTTGTTTTGTGCATAATTAAAAAGTAATAATAGGCCGCATCTGTCTCAGCAATAATAATACCTGCTCAATAAACTCAAGCATGCAGATGTACAAACACGTGCATATTTTCTCTGAGTGTGGCATGAAACCCATTTCCCACAGCAGCAGAACACGCAGGGCGCTGAATGGGTTCAGATAACCGTAAAATAATAACAAGAGACGTTGAAATGCAGCGCTGAAAATAGACCAGTGGGTTTGGGCTCGGCGCTTCCGGCGTGACTATTAACGACACCTGCTTTAGCGCCGGAAGCCCTGATTGTTATTCTTATAGGGTCATGCATTAATGCATACACGCTCATTTGCATACACACACACACAGCAGCATTCCCATATTTGAGTGATTATTCCTTTTGCTGGCTATAACTCAAAAGCAGCATTATTCAAAATATCAAAAAACAGTTGATTATGGCATGCTAAAAATATGGCATCCATCACTGTGACATTTAAAGAAAGCAAAAGCAAAGATTGGACATGTTTCCTCATCAATATGGAGATGCTGCGTTAATTTTTGAAAAGCCATTGTGGGCTTTTATTGCTTTTATAGGCGCACTGCAGTCGCCCGGAGCGATGGATTCATCAAAGACAGATGCACAGCGATGAGCACAAGAAGCCTTTCTGATGTTCTCATGACAGAAACATTCACTGAGGAACAAATGCCATAAATGTGAAATTCTGAATTTATGGAGTTGTCTCCCTAACAATTCATAAGGTGCATTTGATTTAAATTGGCCGCAACATACCGCGATTTGAGCTGGAATTGGAATGACTTTAAGAAATTTAACAAACACAAATGAGCAATTACAGTATTATACGTTTTGCAGCAAATTTGTGACTTTTCTAACCTGATTTTAGTATTGTTTTAAATCAATAATGTCAAAACAAATGGAAAAAAAGAGAATTTATGTCCACCGCGTTACAATTTTAAAATTATATGATTGATAAGTTCAAGTTAAGCAATTTATACAAAACTCAACAAAATTTTTGAAGTCAGTTTAATGTAATTTAAGTTGAAATGACTTAATCACCCAACTTGATTGTACTTAACTGAATGCAGCAACTCTTTTTTTTTTTTTTTTTTCCGTGTTCCTTATAAAACTTTATAAAAATGTATTTCAGAAATCGTTACTTTGGATAAAAGCAGCTGCCAAATGCATAAACATTGTCAAATCTCAATATTTGGAACAAGTAGAGACACAATAAAAGGTTAAAGCCTTAATGTATCTTTTTAAAATTATACCCCCCCCCCCCTTCCCCATAATACATTAGTTTTAATGGGCAAAAAATTGCACGTATAGCACAAGGAACATGCTGAAATGAAAGTGTGTCACTGCTTATGGAGATTCGTGTCATTACTGCCGTAGCACATTTGACAGAAACCTCATTTCTTCTCATCTTCTCAATCTGAATTCAAGAAATTGTCTCCTGCTGAGCGTCTTCAGGTGCCTTTAAACATCTTCTGATCAAACCTCAGCCGGCGTGACATTAACGTGACAAACTTTTAATGAGATTCAGACAGCGAATGAGTCCTACTTCAGTGTTCAGCGGCAGAATGAATCACGAGACTCGTCAGGCTCTCATCAAAAACATCAATGCTTCATTATTTCCAGTACGAATACTTAATATGAATTTTTGTGTAAAAGTTTTATAAATAACAGTTTGTGGCAGAATCCAAACCCTGCCTGACATTAAAGTCCCACTGAAGAGCCTTGAAATGCTCAGCATTATTCAGTGTGTTGATGTCATTTCCTCTGAAACTGGGGGAGGGTGGGGCTTATCGAGAAGCCCCTCCCCTTTAAACGGCCAATAGCGTTTAGTTTCTCTCAGCCATTGATCTGGATAAAGCTGCAGTTCCTCATGATTTCTAAGCGTTTCTCCTCTAATCTCCTCCATCTCTCTAAAACACATGATTGCGTGCAGAACTCAAACGGGTGGATGCGTTTCTCCTCTAATCTCCTCCATCTCTCTCTAAAACACATGATTGCGTGCAGAACTCAAACGGGTGGATGTGTTTCTCCTCTAATCTCCTCCATCTCTCTCTAAAACACATGATTGCGTGCAGAACTCAAACGGGTGGATGTGTTTCTCCTCTAATCTCCTCCATCTCTCTCTAAAACACATGATTGTGTGCAGAACTCAAACGGGTGGATGTGTTTCTCCTCTAATCTCCTCCATCTCTCTCTAAAACGCATGATTGCGTGCAGAACTCAAACGGGTGGATGTGTTTCTCCTCTGATCTCCTCCATCTCTCTCTAAAACACATGATTGCGTGCAGAACTCAAACGGGTGGATGTGTTTCTCCTCTGATCTCCTCCATCTCTCTCTAAAACACATGATTGCGTGCAGAACTCAAACGGGTGGATGTGTTTCTCCTCTGATCTCCTCCATCTCTCTCTAAAACACATGATTGCGTGCAGAACTCAAACGGGTGGATGTGTTTCTCCTCTGATCTCCTCCATCTCTCTCAAAAAAAACATATTATTGCGTGCAGAACTCAAACGGGTGGATGTGTTTCTCCTCTAATCTCCTCCATCTCTCTCTAAAACACATGATTGCGTGCAGAACTCAAACGGGTGGATGTGTTTCTCCTCTGATCTCCTCCATCTCTCTCTAAAACACATGATTGTGTGCAGAACTCAAACGGGTGGATGTGTTTCTCCTCTGATCTCCTCCATCTCTCTCTAAAACACATGATTGTGTGCAGAACTCAAACGGGTGGATGTGTTTCTCCTCTGATCTCCTCCATCTCTCTCTAAAACACATGATTGCGTGCAGAACTCAATCAAAGATATTCCCACTGTCTGAATCGCTCTATATAGAGACTATGAGCCGTTCATGTAGAAAACAGTGTGTGAACGAGTGACTGATTTCTGCCGCAGCTTCAGCCTCTGTTTATAATGAAGGGGCGGGGCTTCAGATTCTAGAGCGTTTGATTGGATATGAAAGCTGAAGTGCAGAGTGATGTCATCAACATCATTGATCCGTATTGGAGGAAGTGAGAGACTGTAAGTTTGATTTCATGGGGACTTTAAAATGCATCTCTACGTACTCCTCATGAAAGGTTGTTATGGCTATGGATTAAATTTGATCTTTTTTGTTACATGAATTTCACATTAGAATTGTATCTGAAATTTCTCCTATCTATTTATTTTTTGCTTATTTTTTAATGACTTGTGCATCGCTGTTTTATACTTTCAGTCTTAAAATAAATTAATCATAAAATATTATATAGTTCTTAAACTACGTTATGTAAACAGAGTAAAATAAACTCTGAAATAAAATTATTTCAATATTAATTCTTTCAACACTCAATTATTTGCATTCACAAATTTAAATAATTACTCAATGTGTTTTGATCTTGCCCCGATTCACAGTTATCACTGATTTCACTGGAATTTGATATTCATAAATAGAGAAAAGTATCTCCGGCTGCTTTGCCATGTGTCTGGAGTGGGAGGTCAGAGGTCAGTGAGGAAATGTTGACATGGAGCAGATAAAGCTCCAACCTCCGTACAATCACCCGTTTAAAAAAAAGCCAAACAAAGGATAGTCTGTTGGAGGAAAGAGAACGAGACCGAGCTCGTAATAAAACAAGAATCAACATTAGCTTTTCAGAGATGAAGAACTGAGGGATGAGAGATGTTGTAAAGAGCTGATGATGTTTTTATTCCTCAACAGGTGAAGGATGTTTTATTGAACAGATGCATTGTCACATATCGCTTTCTAACAGAGTTCACTGTAAAGCATCATCGATTGTGAAACGTCATATTCATCTGCAAAGTCTTCTGTGAAATGTATGCAATTTTATTTTTAACCACTAGAGGGCCGAAAGTTACATAGTGTACCTTTAAGCACTAATTATTAATTTTACATCATTCAAACCCTAAAACTTTCAGGTTATAATAGAAACATTCCAGATTTTCACTGTACTTTTGGACGCAACACTGTTTTCTTTGCCCATTCGATACTCTTCTTCATTATCATCATCCGTTGAAAGGATGTTTTCTGGATATCACTGTCAGTTGTCAAACGAATCTCACAGCGGATCATCACAGGGAATCTGACCCACTTCTGCTTTTCCTCTCAAACACAGCACAAGTAAAATCCATAAATTAAAGGAATTAACTGATGGCAACTAAAACACCCGAGGCGACTTTTGTAAGCTGTTTAAATCTTTAAACTTACAACATCTTCTGCACACTTCTGTAATTGAACGTACTGCAGGCGTGTTGTATTAATGAAGGAGAAACTACAAACCGCATTCCTCCTCCGTCTGCAAGTCCCGAGGAAAGCACTTTCTGGCCCTGGGATGAGTTTTCTTCCGCTGATCTGTGGAGTGTGTGTCTCCTACCTGGAGGATTGCTCAGGTTGCCTTATTTTGCAATCAATTAAGCAGTTGTTTTGAAAAAATAATCTTGTTTTATGCATTTCAAATGTTAAGAGAGGATTATCAGTTCAGATCAATGAAAGCATTGCCATGAGCGCTGCACAGCAGCCCTGCCAAAGCATTATAATTTATTATTAACACAGGAAACACCAGCACTATCACCTTAAAAATGTGCGTTAGAATAACTTTGCTGGATATAACTCGGCACAACTCAAATATTCGAGTTCTCACAATAAAACTCACAATAAAAAAATAAAAAAATTGTTACATAGTACAGAACACATTTCGACTTTTTTTTATCTTCAGAACAAAATGAATAAATTTTAACTTGCAGCGTTGCAAAATAAAAGGATCATGAAATTAAGATGTGTAATCAAGAAAAAAAAACAAATGCATAAATAAGGATGAATGATGACAACTTACCCCATGTATGTGACGACACATGTCGATATTGGGGCATGTTGTCACAGAAGGTCAATGTGACCTTTCAGTAGTACTTTTGTAAACGAGATGTTAATATTTGTCTAAAGTGACAACTAGCTATAATTAATCTATAATACTGTATTTTATTCTACATATTCTGCTTATTGGAAATCAGGATGAACCTATATAAATATATTTTATTTTTTATATAAATACATTTTATTAATAATACAGGAAACACCAGTTCTAGTTGTTTGTAGCAAGAACTGATTAGAATATCAATGTGTTTCTTCAATGCAATGCAAGTCGCTTTGGATAAAAGCATCTGATAAATGCAAATGTAAACTTTCCACTACATATTTGCACTGTGACAACTTACCCCATGTAGTCTGACCACATGCGTGGCTGTAGGGGTTGTAGGGGCACAAAAGGTCAACATGCGTTCAGTAGTGTTTCGTACATGTGCAATAGTCTTTTTGTTCTCAAGATGTGCGTAATAGCCAGCTATAATTATGCAATTATCTTTCTGTTTGTCTCTCCTCCAGTCGTTTACTATAATAAAACGAGTCATTATATAATAATCTTTTCCATTGTACTGTATGAAATTCGTCCAAACTGACACAGGTGGGCGCCAAACATCATGGAAAGCCTCAGTCCTGCACGGGAGATCCACAGTAATTATGGGTCTCAGCGCAGCATCAATTATTCACACTTATTTACACGCAAATAAACAAACATTCAGATAAATAAATTATCAAGTACCTGCGCGGGGAAAGCGGGGCCTGTGCGCGCACCCGATGCCCAGCACAACTGTCTTTATTTGCTCGCCTGATGCTGAATAAACGAGAATGTAGCGCGAGAAGTGTAAGATTGTGCTTGTGTGGGTTTAAACCGACGTCTGCCCTGAGAGATCCTGGAACAGACATCTCCATCTAGCCGTGCGCAATAATTGAAATGGCGCATTGTGCCGCGGGCGCACTGCGAGGGCGCGCGGTGAATGATGTCCAGACGTCATTTGCTTTTAATGGCCTCCAGGAAATTTGCCATTACAATTCTCACAGACATTAGAGAGCAAAGAGAAGGAGGGGGGAGAGAAAGCGCCGCATGCATGAGCACCGCGTCCAGATCCAGATTTGTGCTTTGTTAAAATAAGAACACGCGTCTTTTATCGCCACTTTATCAACAAGTTCCAGTGCGCCTCCTGCGTTACCACAGAGACTTTTACTCGTTCAGGGGAAGCAAAATGTGTTGCCTTTGCGAAAGAGCCTGGGGGAATATTACATCAGACGAAATGACAATGATTAAAATCAGCCTTTCTGCCTCTCCAAACTCTCAGGAACGGCGCGGTGACACTTGCCTGATGCGTAAACCGTTATACGCTGAACTTTAAAACCCTCGCCAGCTATTTTTACTTTGCGAAAGAGCGCAAGGGCTAAGCGATCGAGGGGAATATCAGGTTTGCATCTGTTCCAATGAGTCTGCTCGGGTTTGAGTTAATTGTCCTCTAATCCTGTGGCCCCAGAGGCGTTTGCGCAGCCCGGAGCCAGAATTCTTCTTTCGGCTCTGCTCTGATTTGGAGACGGATTATTGGCTTCCTTCTGCCCATAAGCAAAAGCAGCAGATTCAGCGTGGCCAACAACAGCAAAAAAAGAGACAGTGGCGAGGCTGATATTCGCGAGCGTTAAGAAATAAGAAGATCAAGAGGGGGAAGGAGAGCTCTGGTCTCCTGGAGAAGGTAAGACAGTCCTGCGCGCGTTTGCGCTCGAGCTGTGAACGCGTCCGGACCACAGCAGCGCAGCTCGTTATAGTCACCCACATCCACCTATGGCGTGTTTTAATGCAGTTTGACGAGGTTTTTCAATCCGGACGGGAAGATAATAGCTTGAGCGGATAGAAACTTGCGAGCGAGCAACGCGAACCTTCATCTGGGAGCAGATTGAGCCGGACTCGGACAGCGACGATGTTTGAAACGGTACCATTTCCCATTAAATCTCCTCTGAATGTAGAGTAGATGATCATTGTGATGGTGCTTTTGTGTGGGGTTTTTTCCGTGTGTGTGTGTGTGTGAGAATGAGGTTGCGTGAACGCGACGCGTCCTCGAAACGCTTTTACGCATCGTGCCCAGTGCGACATTTCAAGCTTTCCTGATTCTCTAACCTTGTTAAACAGCCTGCGGGCAGCGAGAGCCAGTGTTATTAGGAGGATATGCCTCATACCTGAAGCTTTATCGCTGTGAGTGAGACGCCATGTTGTGAAATGATCTGAATTGAAGTTTTAACCCGTAGGGCACCGAAGTGAAACTGGAGAAAGAAAGCAGGAAAAGCGTTGGTTTCATTACATGCGTGACTTTCACTGAACGTTTTCCAACAAGAAATTTGGAAATAAACGCGATTTTTTTTGAGAATTACACGAAAAGGAAAAAGCGGGCAAAGTTTGGCTTAAGCATGCAAGCTGGTCATACCGGTTCAATGCATTCAAGATGGGTTTGGAAGTGCATTTCTCCTCACATTAGTACAGAATGGGAGTTTTTGTATTTTTTAAGTGTTTTATGCCATGTACTCTTATCCCTGAACATTAAAGGGAGTTTTTTTTCAATGGTAACAATAGGAATACTTAATTTATTCAGTTATAAACCATGAGTTGGCTCATGCTAATGAATACTTCTCTACCATTAAGCTTGACCATGTGACTTTAACAGTGTGGGATACTTTTACTTTTCTACCTGGTCCCTACTATTCACAAAGAGAGAGAGAAGGAGAGGAGGAGTAAATCCACTGTATTCCCTCAGCAGTAATATCTGGGCTTTTTGTTACAACGCCCATGGCGATATGGAGATGAGGGATAGCTTCATATGCCAAAACGTCTTAAGTCTTTTTTTCTTTTCTTTTTTTTTGTTCTGTAATGTATCATCTTGCTTGTGTATTAAATGAACATTATTGCTCAGGGCTTGGTGGCAACACCCTGGAAAATTCTGCCGTCTGCCTTCAGCGCATTGCCTCCAGCGCTGGAGCTGAGCGCAGCCCATAACAACTGCCTTCTGTTTACCATGTATGGTTAAAATAACCGCCGCACAAATGAGCCACTGCATGGAAGAACTTGTCGTTGCAATCCCTTTGAACTCCGGCTTCACAATGAAGCAGTCTTTCTTACGACAACTGGAATATGCTAAGTCGTATTTCCATGCGCGATCCGGGCGTTGTGAGGAAAAGTTTTGACTTGTGCAAACAAGCCTTTAAGTTGGAACCGAGTTAAAGCTTGCTGTGAAATTCAGGAGGTGTGTGTGTGTGTGAGAACGTTTTTCCAATTTGGAGATTTGTGCATAACCTCACTGGATTTATTCGGAGCATTTGCATGTCGAGACATCACACCAGACCTTCACGTTGGCATGCATTCATGTGGCAGATCATGCAAACTGACTTAACACAAAGGACTGCTGTGAGAAGTGCTTTCAGACTCGATAAGAGTAGAGTAGAAGAGTCATTTCAGAAAACTCAGTAAAAGCACCTTAACCGGAAGATCCTCCATCATGGAGATCCAGTGCCAGTGGAAGTTGAGCGATTGTGCGATTCCTGGTGCTCCACGTGAACGCGCACAATGCCCTCGTTTCCCAAATGTTCAGATTGGTTGCTGAGGTGTCGGAGGATATCACGTCTAGCACATAACACGACCTTTAATTAGAAACTTGCGTTTTTTTTCTTCTCCTCTCCTCTCCCTCTCCCATCCCCGGAGGCGAACACCTCGCATATCTCTCTCCCTCTCCCTCTCTCTCTGCAGTGTTAATAAACATCCTCGTATCCTGCCCTCGGGCTGCACCAGTGAAAGATGCAAACATACTTCATTAGAGCCGTGGCAATAATTTGTAAGCTAAATATGCGATGGGGCAGATGAGAAAACGATCTGATAAGTCTCGCACAGGCGCTCAAGGTGGGAGACACACTAACGCACCGTGAAGGCGCAGCAGCAGCATCGTTTCTCCATGGCTTTCCCGTTTGTCTGCTTCCAGGAAGGGAGAAGCATGTCACGCCTGTCTCTGACCCGGTCTCCGGTCTCTCCTCTGGCCGCGCAGGGGATTCCACTGCCGGCTCAGCTCACCAAAGCCAACGCGCCGGTGCACATCGACGTGGGCGGCCACATGTACACCAGCAGCCTGGCGACCCTCACCAAATACCCAGACTCCAGGTAAGACCCCTGGCCTCTCCGTCTGTTACGTCAGCGATACGGCTGGGTCACGTTTGCCATTTAATGCCTTTTTAGGGTGTGCAAATGTTGTGCTTTTACCTTGGCCAGATTATTTTTATTCATTCTAATCATTTTTGCATGAGCAGCCTTCACTCTTAGAGTTTAGGGCTGTTTTACAGAGCTACGTTAAAGAAAAATAAGAATATGAGCATGTTTAAGGGAGATATAGTGTGTTTAATTCATAACATTTCATTACGGTTTAAAGAAAAGTGCATTAAAAACTAAATCCGAAGTGCATTAAGTGCCTGACGGAACACTTGAAGGTTCCATATGGAATCTTTACTTCTCATTGTTCCTTTTTTCTTTAAACCTGAAGAATTTCGGGATGCATCCGCTGAAGCTCAATCTCAAATCCCGCTCTCGTTCGGGTTCAGCATCGGGTTTTGTTTGTCACTCAGAAGAGTCACAGCAAATACTGATAATTCATCTGTATGTTGGTTGTGCTGATCATTTTTTCAATGAAACATTAGCATTAAATTAGAAAGCTATGCTAAATAGAAGTGAAATGTTTGATGCTGTTTACTCGATTAGAGGATAATTATCTGTTCTGATGACGTCTGACTAATCCTGAACATGAATATGATGTTCTGTCACTTGCTCTGGAGAGAGACAGAGCTGCAAGCGCTCGTGGATGAGGGAGATTCATTCTGATTTCATAACATTTGGATAACGTTTTTCAACATTTAAAACATTTGCACTTGAGCAGATTTTTACTGAAACACAATAAAATTTGTTTTTTGATTGATGAGTGAACATGAGAGAATATGATAATGTTTGTGGCAATGATTTTTATTGTTACTATCATAGTTTTTGCGAGTGTTGTGATTTGTTTGTTATGATTGGCAAAGCAGTGGTTATGAAGTAAATAGCATTCTATTTATTTGTTGACTTAAGTCATACATAAAGATGTCTAAATGTCATTGCTTTAAAAACATAAAGTCAAGATGAGTGTCTGTATCTGCTTGAATTGAACTGCTGTATCACGAAATTCACTTTTCTTCATCATTGATTGAATGGATTTCTGGTGGATGTATGATTTCGACTTCACACTCATTTTAGATCTGACACTAGATCTGTTGTTTTATATCTAACCATACAAACTTGTGAAAAGTTGTGCACAACTGCTCAGAAACTTTGTGTCAAGTTTCCACAGAAACCAGCACAACACTGATAATAATCATAAATGTTTCTTGAGCATCAAATATCAGAATGATTTGTGAAGATCATGAGACACTGAAGACTGGAGTAATGATGCTGAAAATACAACTTTAATCACAGGAATAAATGACACTTTACTATATATTCACATAGAAAACAGCTGTTTTACACTGATATAATATTACACTGTTTTACTGTATTCATCATCTAATAAATTCAGCTTTAATCACAGGAATAAATGACACTTTACTATATATTCACATAGAAAACAGCTGTTTTACACTGATATAATATTACACTGTTTTACTGTATTTATCATCTAATAAATTCAGATTTAATCACAGGAATAAATGACACTTTACTATATATTCACATAGAAAACAGCTGTTTTACACTGATATAATATTACACTGTTTTACTGTATTTATCATCTAATAAATTCAGCTTTAATCACAGGAATAAATGACACTTTACTATATATTCACATAGAAAACAGCTTTTTTACATTGATATAATATTACACTGTTTTACTGTATTTATCATCTAATAAATTCAGCTTTAATCACAGGAATAAATGACACTTTACTATATATTCACATAGAAAACAGCTTTTTTACATTGATATAATATTACACTGTTTTACTGTATTTATCATCTAATAAATTCAGCTTTAATCACAGGAATAAATTACACTACTATATATTCATAAGAAAACAGCTGTTTCACACTGATATAATATTACACTGTTTTACTGTATTCATCATCTAATAAATTCAGCTTTAATCACAGGAATAAATGACACTTTACTATATATTCACATAGAAAACAGCTTTTTTACACTGATATAATATTACACTGTTTTACTGTATTTATCATCTAATAAATTCAGCTTTAATCACAGGAATAAATGACACTTTACTATATATTCACATAGAAAACAGCTTTTTTACATTGATATAATATTACACTGTTTTACTGTATTTATCATCTAATAAATTCAGCTTTAATCACAGGAATAAATGACACTACTATATATTCACATAGAAAACAGCTGTTTTACACTGATATAATATTACACTGTTTTACTGTATTTATCATCTAATAAATTCAGCTTTAATCACAGGAATAAATGACACTTTACTATATATTCACATAGAAAACTATGAAAACAGATTTTTAAATAAATGCACCCTTGGTGAGCAGAAGAGACTTTCAAAAACATGAAATAAATCATATCAAAACCCAAGTATTGTGCATGTTAGGCAGTTACATTTATTCATTAAGTGTGTCTTAAGTGTCCATATACTTTTTGAAGTAACTTCCACCATTAAAAGTGAGCTTACATTTGAGTCCACAAAAGACTGACAATCCGCACACACTTTCACTAATCACACTGACAAGTGGAAAACCCACTCATGGACACACACACACACACATACACACACACAGCGACAGTTAAACAAACGCTCTCCTGGCCCTTCGCCTCGGAGGCCGAGCTGACAGTTAAGAGAGTCCAGTTAAAGAAGCTTAAGTTGATGGTGTCTTTTAATAGATTGATCCCTTAATAATGCAGAACGGGAAGAGAAACTCGCTCTATAACTAATGTGTGAACATTCATCTCCCTCCAGCTCAGTCTGCTGAACTGACAGGACATATGAAAGTTTCATGCTCATTCTGTGGGTCTCTCTAACCGAGATCGGCGTGATCGTGAGCTCATATCAGAAGAGTTCAGACTGGAATTATGGCTCAAAATATGAACAAATGTGTCTCAAGTGTTGCTTGAGACACTGAGACAAATCCGTCGACCTGCATTACTTTTAGGTGTTACTTGAAGACTACAAATGTTTTGTTTTTCACTGATTTTTAAATGTATGAATAATAACACTTTAAGAAAGTAAAAAGCAACACATGGTTTTGCTTTGAAACCTGATTCCATCTGTTTTGACATCAGTTTCAAGCTTGCCAATCATAAGTGTTCAGTGTTAAACTCTGGCCGCAAAAGTGTGTGTGTGTGTGTGTGTGCGTGCACCACTCATACTCACTCAAAATAAAGATGTGATCAGATTTGTAGTGTAATATTAGTGCATTCCTGATGCATCCTGAACCCGCCTACTCACCTGTCAATCATGTCTTCCAAAAAACAAATATTGAATGTTGTGCTAACATACATTATGTCTGTTATATTTTATATATACATACACACACACAGGCATCAGGAATACATTAATATTACATATTTATTTTGAGTGAGTATGAGTGATATATACACACACACACACACACACACACACACACAAAAAAAAAACTCAAAATACTTTTTCGCTCAGAGTTAAGCTGAGAAATCCTAATTTCTCTGAAATCCTAAAAAACAATGCATTCTGATGCACCTTTCTTTTTTTTTGTTTCTTTTTTTTATAATTTTTGGTTATTTTTCAGTTAATTTACTATATATAATATGCACAATTGAATAGATTGTTTGTTTTATATATATATATATAAATCTATTCAATTGTGCATATTCAGAGTTGATGGACAGTTGGCTAGTTAAAATAAAAAATGTTTTTTATATATATATATATATATATATATATATATATATATATATATATATATATAACTACATTTTTTTATGTTAACTAGCTAGCTGTCCATCAACTCTGAAATCATATAAATGTATGAATCCTAATGCATCACCTGTCAGTCATGCATGCAACGGCATGAGTTTGTTCTGGTCTTCTGGGATGTTTCTGATGCTTCTGCTGCTCATGCAACGTTTTTTGCTCTGGATCAGTGCAGATGTGCACAGGACCTCCATGTAGAGAGTGTTTGTCCGCTCCAATCTCTCTTCCACACAGAGGAAGTGAAGACGGTCTGACAGGAAGTGTCCGTCTGAGCCGTCAGCACAGAAGAGTCTGGGACTGATGACCGTATCGAATGATTCTTTAGATCATTTTTGAGTGTTTAATAAACTTGGTTAATAAACTCTTAGAAACTTGGTTTATAAACAATTCATAATTCCCAGAATACAGATCTGAGACTTCAAGTGGGATTTAGTATAATATGTTCTGAATCACGGCTGGTGATTATCCTTTAAACAGAGGTACTTTGAACAAATATTTTAGCATTATACTTTATTAATGTATTATTGATGCATTATTAATGTCTTTAAACTTTCAGCAGACATTTTAATTGCATCTTTCTGTACATTTCCTTAATTTTTAAGTGTTGAAAGGTTAAAATCCGGAGAATTCAATTTGCCGTTGCCTACAAAATATAACTTTTTTATATTTATATTTTTATTTGAGTACATGCGTATCTATACTACATATACTCAATTAACTGCATCATTTATTTGTTTTTGTTTTTATGATTTCAGTGAGTCTGTTGACTGAAATCATGAAGATGGAAAAAAACTATATATAAAAAATAGTTTATATATATATATATATATATATATAATTTCAGTTACATAGCTAGCATTTACAACAAAATAATATTAATAATTTAAATATATAAAATATATATAAAAATATAAATATATTTATGATTTCAGTTAATGATTAAATGATTTCAGTTAACTCTGAAATAATAATAATAATAATAATAAAAATATATATATTATTTTATTATTATTATTATTATTATTTCAGAGTAATAGAGTTCATTTTAAATTATTAATAAATATATAATATAAATAAAAAATACACATATATATATATATATATATATATATTCTTATGATTTTAGAGTTAACTGAGTGTTAGCTGACTTCCAAATCCAGCTTTTTCACACACAAAAAAGTGTGAAATGTCATCAGCACTGTGTACTGCAATCCCGCTGAAGGCTGATCAAAGCCAGATCTTTATTCAGGACATGATAAATATTTCAACAGAGATAATTCATAAGTTGAAGAAGTTTAATTTTTCAGGATTTCGAGCCGTCAGAAGTGCCTGTCATTGAAGAATCACCCTCATGCGACGTCACACACCAGCTGAACTCGCTCTCAATCCATCTCTTGCGTTGTAGAAAGCGGTCGTCTGTCGCTCTCACACAACAGAACCGTATTTACTCTGAATGAGACTGACAACCGTATTCCCTGCTGTGTGAACGAAGCCAGAGACCGATTTAGAGGAAAGGGAGGATATGGGAGAGAAAGAGACGGGTGGGGGGAGAGGAGGAAGAAAAGAAAAACAGGCAGCATTTTAATTGCTTTTTAAAAAAAGTGCAGATGAAAAACAGTGTTTGCCTGCAGGGGCATGGTGAAATTCTAGCTGGAAGAATTGCAAGACCATATGAGAAAGGACGACCGCAGGCGCTACAGGGAGATGAGTATTGGTTTTTTATAAAGCATTTTGCATCGATTTCCAAAGGGGGGGAGAGAAAGAAATAGAGAGAGAGAGAGAAGGAAACAACAGGGAAAACAAGAGCTTTAGAAAGTGCATAAGGTGACGAGACTTGTGTGGAAGAGTGTATGAATTACATCGTGCATTAAGAGGAAGAAACACACACCTGGCAGACTCCAGGAACTGTGTTTGTGTTACAAATCACTTCCTTACGCCGAGTCAAAAGTCGTCATTCGGCAATAAACGGCTTTAAACCTCGGCTGCCTGGCCGATGGAGAGCCGTTAGCTGATCCAGGAACTGTAGCCGTGATTAAAGACGAGATTGCATCGGCGCTGTAGCTCGGCCCGGGAACGGAAGGAAATGCTGATCCTATCAGAGATCAGAAAGAGAAGTGAACTGCACAGACAGAGCGAGATCTTTCCAGCAGGTGTCCAGTGACGCCCAGCTCTGCAGTTAAAAGAAGAATAACGGTTATTACGTGTAGAAAACATTCAGCTGGAGATGAAAATCATTTGATTTTACTCTAATAAGCAGGAAAAAGCTTTGGTTTAGAGTCTCATCCTCACTATTAACTTATTAGTTTGCATATTAGCACTTATAAAGCACGTATTAATGCTTTATTCTACATCCCTTAATCTAAACTGAACAACGACCTCACTAACTATTAATTAGTTTATTGAGGAAACAGTCATAGTTAATAGTGAGAATTTGACCCTAAACTAAAGATTGTATTTATTTATAAATAAACAAAAATATATTTCACTTTTTTCAATTACATAGATCCTTTTTTATTCTTATGATTTCAACTTACTGCTATTTTCTACTCTAGCTTTTTCTCAAAAAGTAAAATATAATTTATTGGAAGTGAATTTCCAGTGTTTTTATCCAGTGATGGACACACAAACTCCAAACAAGTGATTAAAATGTTCCTCATAATAAGAAAAAAAGAGCTTTTGCCCTCCAATTGCTGCAAAAAAAACTTTAATTGTATCTTCTGTTATTGTGGTGAAACCTTTCCTTGCAAACTGCGCTTGTTCTGTCCTTCATTCGTATAAATGATCAAATGCATTAAGACGTTTTATTTAAGTGTGATGCAAATGCCCTGTTTTGGGGAGACGTAACTAAGAAAAGTACAAAGGTGGAGAAAACAAAAGCAGGGAGGAAAGTTTTCCTGTGTGTCTAACAGTAGAGAGCGGCGCTTGCAACATCAAGGTCATGGGTTCGATTCCCAGGGAAAGCAAGAACTGATTAGAATGTCAATGTGTTTCTTGAATGCGATGATAAAAGCGTCTGATAAAAGCATGAATGTAAATGTTCTTTCAATAATTAATACAGGCCTTATTCCAACGTTTTTATGATCTTCATGATTTGTTGCACTGGAAACTTTCAACTGCATCCCTCGAACACATTACTGGTGTTTGTTAGTTAATCATTACTATTACTTACTCTATCATTAAGCACTCTAGTTTACATACGCAAATCATCTGAAGGCTTGTGTTACTGTCCCGCTTTATTTCAGTCGCGTTCTGACATCATGGTATTATGTGGGAGTTATTTAATTGGCTTGTGACTGTTGAGATGATAAAACATTGAAGGCTTTTCAGCTCTGTATTAATCTCACAGTAGAGAAGGACATGAAACGCTTTTCTTAGCCACTGAAATCTGCCTAAAGCCTCTTGTTTCAGAACCGAGCGTTAATACGATTTTGGCTGGGCACTAATAAAATTGAAAAATAAATGCTAATTGTTTCATGCATTTAAAGGAGGCTGGCCTCACTCCATTAACTGTGTGTGTGTGTGTGTTTTTTCAGGATCAGCAGGCTGTTTAACGGGACCGAGCCGATCGTTCTGGACAGTTTAAAGCAGCATTACTTCATCGACAGGGACGGAGAGATCTTCCGCTATATTCTGAGCTTCCTGCGAACCTGCAAACTGCTCCTGCCGGATGACTTCAAGGTATTTCAGTGAGGGATTTCTGTCAGATTCTCTGGCTGTTTGGAATCGAGTGCATGTGAACACGGATTAACACCGCATTGCATTCATTAAAAAAGTTATCCTAGTTAAGGATTTTATTTTTAAATAGTTGATCAATCATTTGCATTTTAATCCTATTGTAGATGTTGGAAAATTATAGTTGATATTTAATTAAATTAAAGATCAATGTGATTTCATTGCATATTGGGATACAATGCAAATTGCTCTTTTTAATCCCTGCTTTCTGGGACATTAAAGAAAACTCACTTGTGGTTTTGCATTCCTTTAAAGGTGGCATTGTTTGTGTACTGCATGTTTTGGCAAATGTTGGTCATAGTTGAGCAGAAAACTGACCATAGAAGAAGACAGTTGCTGCTCTCCGCTATAGCGCCCTCTGTGGCAAAACCGAGAATGCAGTGCATTGCAAAGTGCAGTCTGATGAATTTCAGGAAGCAGTAACGCACAGAATTTGACTAGCATAACTTAAGTGTATGTGTGTTCACATACGTGCAATCCTAAAAATAAAATGACTAGCAGTAACAGCTCTTTCGAGGTTTTGTTTTTGTCCAGCTTCAACACGACAAACACATACATAGATTTCCATTCATGCATTTATCAGACGCTTTTATCCAAAGTGACTTGCATTGCATTCAAGAAACACATTGACATTCTAATCAGATTTGATCAGTTCTTGATTAACTTGGTTTTCATTTCTGTTCTGTTTGGTAGCCTCGCCCACACTGCAATTTTATTGGTCCAAAATAGACACATATTAAGTATCAAATATGTTCTGATTGTCTGTGATTGTGTTCCATTACGCAGTACAGTAACGCCTTGAGATACGAGCATAATCAGGTCCAGGACGAGCTCGTAACTCGAGTTACTCGTATATCAAATCATTTTTTTCCATTAGAAATAACAGAAAAACGAATTGTATCCGTTCTGGCCCTCTAAAAAGCTCCCTTATTAGTGCTAATAACAATGGAAAAAACATGTTTTAATTTGCTATAGAGACACACACACACACACTTGAGCTGCTCCGAGTGCTGAACACCTCTAGTGTCTATAACAGGGGTGGGCAAACTACGGCCCGCGGGCCATATCCGGCCCGTTGGGCTTTTTAATCCGGCCCGCCGAACTTGCCGAACCTGTATTAAACCTCCTTCATTTTACATTTCGCTGTAATGTCACTCTGTCGCGGCTGCAAGCGGCAATGGCGCTGAAGCTGTGCTGGAGAGTAGGCGTGTGTCGCAAACCCCTCTACTCCCCCCTTTATAGCGTTAATTCCGTGCTAAAAAGGAACGAGCGCAATCTGATGTTTGCGCGCGCGTAAATTACATCCGCGAGCGGAAAACAGAGCTTCACGTAAATACGGGTACCCGCGAGCTCATTTTAATCGCGCGTGCGCGAACATTCACCCGCTCTCGACTGCAGTTTTTGCTCGCGCGAGCACTTTTATTTTTGTCAGTCGTGGGGCGGGGCTTGCTCTTGTAATAGTAACATCAAACGTCATTGGTTAGTTCGCTTTTTTTCCCTTTGAGGTCAGTTGTGATTGGACGCCTGTGATTGTCAATCTAGAGCTGAGGCACATATCAGATTCAGTCACATTGCATATTATGGTTTTTCTGTTGATTAAATTGTATTAATATTGTTTTGTTGTAATTTCACGTGTCCCAGTCGAGTGATTTAAGACCAAACTATACTTTATACAGGTTTTCTAGGATTTCTTATAAGTAAATGCACAGGTACAATCTTCACTCCGGCCCCTCTGTCAATTTTAAGAAACCAATGTGGCCCGCGAGACAAATAGTTTGCCCACCCCTGGTCTATAAGCTGCTCGTATCTCAAATATGTACTCGTATCTCAAAGCAAACATTGCTCGAAGGCTTGCTCGTATTTCGGAATACTCGTATGTCGGGACACTCGTATCTCTAGGTATTACTGTAATTTCCCTGCATGACTAGAGAAATGACCTGCATCCGGCTGATTTATTCAGTTCATTTGCGTTTTGCATTGCATTCACAATGCATATTGTTTCAAAGCGTGCAGCTTTACAGAAAGCACTGTTTCGGTGTTACATTCATCCTCTCCCTTCCAAACATGAAGCAACATGATGCAAACGCATTGCATCTGTTAATCGTGATCTGGATTCGCTTTGTTTTTCTCTTGACTTGGACAAAGAACCCAGTTTGGACTCATTTGGTCTGATGATCAATGCGTGTGAAATCAGACAGAAATGCAAACGGCAGCCGGCGGCGTAAAGCGTGTCCTTATCTGTGAGGCATCGTGACTGTCACGGCCCGCGGCGACCCGCGTTTCGCTAAATCAATGTGAACGAGGAGCTAAAGCGGAATATGCTTTGCATCTATCAGTAAAACAAGCTTCAGAGATTATCTGTTGTCAAGCTGCTCGAGTCAATAAAAGCATTCTGCTGCTGGTCTGCTTTTGTTTGTGACCACTAGCAGCGATTATAAAACAGTCCTTGTTTATGGAATAACATGCACTGATGAATCGCTCATAATACATGGGATGAGCAAGAGTCAGATTTGATTCCACGGTTTGTCACGCAGGATCTGACCTCTGCATCAGCATGTGTTTGACAAAAATCAAAGAGAAATGGTCATCTCATATACGTATTAGATGGAGACGGGGGAATATCTCCGTCTCGCTCTCTCTCTCTCTCTCTCTCTCTCTGTCTGTCTGTGAGATGTTGTCTTGCCGATGGGCAACAGAGTAAGATCATTATTTTGGATCACAACAGGCCTGTCGGATCGCCTGAACATGGGAATTCAGGGTAGCGAATCGTCCGTCTTTCCATCTGCTCTTGTCGAAGTCTGTTCTTTCTTCACCTCTCTTCATCGTGCTGCTTGCATGAGGCAAGACCGTAAGAAGAGCGTTGGAGAATGAGACCAGGCGCATGTGGAGCTTCTTTTAATACCTAACGCTCCCTCCAGGGCAAAAGAAGAGAAAAAAGACATGGGTGAAAGGAAAAGAGCAGCCTAACTGTCCACGGATGGAGGCTGGAGACGAGTCCCGACCAAACTTGTGTACATTTTCCCCTCATAACTTCCACTTTGAACAATCTAAAGTTGTTCTTTAAAGCTTTTATTGCAATGGATTGCGTGCTATTTTAGCACTTTCTGCTTCGGTTAGTGCTGAAACTTATTGCTGTGTTTTATAATACTAATCTTTATGATAATAATCTTTAATCATCCACATATGGAGGCTAGAGATGCATCTCGACCAAATACTGTCATATACATGTTTAGCTTATAATGTCCACTTACAATGGAAAATTGAGAGGTTAAAGACATGTGTTGGCCACTTATTTTTTATATATATATATATATATATATATATATATATATATATATATATATATATATATATATATATATATATACTGTCATTTACATTATTTTCATTTAATAATGTCACGTTGCAATGTTTTCGAACAATCTAGAGTTCTTTTTTAATGCTTAGATTGCAATGGATTGCATGCATTTACATAATGATGTTTATGTTTTTATTAAAATAGATGGCATGTAATTTTAATCTTTTCTGGTTTGTTTATTACTGAAATGTGCATTGGGAAAAACTTATTTTATAATAATCAAATTTTGTCCACTTTAAATCTTATATTCACAGACATATTTTGACCAACTTTCATAGACACCTTTGTCCCGTTGCAATGTTTTCAAGCAATCTGTAGTTATTTTTTAATGCTTAAATTGCAATTGATTGCATGCATTTTTTAAAAATAAAAAAATAATGATGTTAATGTTTAATACCTTCATGCAAACCTTCATGGCTTGCGACCATTTAGCAGATTAATATAGTGACGATGCAAGCAATCAAGCAATTGATATTGCTATACACATCTATACTGATCTATACTGTGCGTTGAAGTCGGACATAACTCTATATCCAACTATATATATATATATATAGATATATATATAGATCTGTGTGATAATATGGTTTACATTTTGTGACAGTATAAATAATTAAGCAGTTAAGATTTGTCATATAGTATTAATCACTTTATATGATTTGTGTGCATGTTTGCAAGTCAAGCTGGATAGTATAAACTTCATATAAATCTATCTATATATATTGTTTTATGTTTGTGAGAAAGTTAAATATAGTATATATCCAACTTTATTTACATTCATTCATGCATTTATCAGCTGCTTTTATCATCGCATTCAAGAAACACATTGACATTCTAATCAGTTCTTGCTTTCCCTGGGAATCGAACCCATGACCTTGATGTTGCGAGCGCCACTCTCTGCTGTTTGAGCTGTTTTGCAATGATGTAAGCAAGAGTTTTATTACCGTGGCAAACGGTTGATCCTTCTCTGTCTGTTTTCTTCAGAGAAACCGCGTACACGATTACTCATCTAGTTTAGTTACCATTCAGGCAGTGTGCGGTTCACGACTGTTTATATCAATCTTTATGCAGATTACTCTGCAGACGTTGCACACAAAACGCTATCCTCAGATGAACTCGAATCATTTCCACACCTCAGCTCCTCCCGTGATGGAGAGATGAGGAAGAATGGAACCATCTGGACTTGTGGGAAATTAAGGAAAAACTGAAAGGGGCATAAAAACCCCTGGCAAGATCCCCGTGAGGAAGAGAGAGAGAGAGTTTGGCAGTCTGCTGTTGTCTGCCTGGATAAAGAAGCGCTGAAGCCTCGAGGTCCGTCACTGACGGGCTCCAACGAGCACACGAGATCCTGCCAAACGTCTTGACTGTCGCCCCGCGGGCCGCGCTGATACCCCTCTGAGCAAAACATGCCACCCTGCACCCCCAACCTCACTGCATCTTAAAGATTCATTCATTTACTGCCTTTTATTTATGGGCTTGTTTGTTCTTTATTAGGGGTGTTTGCAGTAATAGCATCACCTTTGCTCCTAGTTGGTGATTTGTATCTTATTTAACCATCCAATCAAAAGACTGAGTAATTATCTCTTTAACAGAAGTATTTCATGCATCTTAACTTAATCATTTGAGGTAATAGAATCACTATCGCTATTAAAAGCATTACCTTTCTAAATGCTAAACAAGCACATGCACAAACAACACTTTGAATTAGAAAGTGGAAACAACTCGTAGATTTTTATTGTCCATTGAAAATTATTTTGTATTTTTTAACCTTGGATTTGACTGCGTTTCATGTGTATTATTTATTATTGTAGAATAAATATTATTTATTGAATGATTTATTTTTCAGATGCAGCCTGAACACGTTGAACAGATACGTTTCCATTTAAATACAATCAGAATTGCTGTTTAGAAAGAATATGTAGATTTTTCTTGTTTATTTTTCATAACTTTTGTTTTGAACTGTTGCAGATCTTTCTGATCTTTGGTGATTTGTATCTTATTTCCACAAAAATTCATCACACCTCTTGCGTGTGTGTGTGTGTGTGTGTGTGTGTGTGTGTGTGTGTGTGTGTTGTGTTTAACAAATGTTTAAAATAAGGGAGAAAAATCAACAGTTAAAGGTTTCTCTCTCTTCTGTCCATCAAGGCTGTATTTATTTGATCAATACAGTAAATTATTGAAAAATTATATAATATTATATCAGTGTAAAACAGCTGTTTTCTATGTGAATATATAGTAAAGTGACATTTATTCCTGTGATTAAAGCTGAATTTATTAGATGATAAATACAGTAAAACAGTGTAATATTATATCAGTGTAAAACAGCTGTTTTCTATGTGAATATATAGTAAAGTGTCATTTATTCCTGTGATTAAAGCTGAATTTATTAGATGATAAATACAGTAAAACAGTGTAATATTATATCAGTGTAAAACAGCTGTTTTCTATGTGAATATATAGTAAAGTGACATTTATTCCTGTGATTAAAGCTGAATTTATTAGATGATAAATACAGTAAAACAGTGTAATATTATATCAGTGTAAAACAGCTGTTTTCTATGTGAATATATAGTAAAGTGTCATTTATTCCTGTGATTAAAGCTGAATTTATTAGATGATAAATACAGTAAAACAGTGTAATATTATATCAGTGTAAAACAGCTGTTTTCTATGTGAATATATAGTAAAGTGTCATTTATTCCTGTGATTAAAGCCGAATTTATTAGATGATTAATACAGTAAAACAGTGTAATATTATATCAGTGTAAAACAGCTGTTTTCTATGTGAATATATAGTAAAGTGTCATTTATTCCTGTGATTAAAGCTGAATTTATTAGAAGATAAATACAGTAAAACAGTGTAATATTATATCAGTGTAAAACAGCTGTTTTCTATGTGAATATATAGTAAAGTGTCATTTATTCCTGTGATTAAAGCTGAATTTATTAGAAGATAAATACAGTAAAACAGTGTAATATTATATCAGTGTAAAACAGCTGTTTTCTATGTGAATATATATAGTAAAGTGTCATTTATTCCTGTGATTAAAGCTGAATTTATTAGATGATAAATACAGTAAAACAGTGTAATATTATATCAGTGTAAAACAGCTGTTTTCTATGTGAATATATAGTAAAGTGTCATTTATTCCTGTGATTAAAGCTGAATTTATTAGATGATAAATACAGTAAAACAGTGTAATATTATATCAGTGTAAACAGCTGTTTTCTATGTGAATATATAGTAAAGTGTCATTTATTCCTGTGATTAAAGCTGAATTTATTAGATGATAAATACAGTAAAACAGTGTAATATTATATCAGTGTAAAACAGCTGTTTTCTATGTGAATATATAGTAAAGTGTCATTTATTCCTGTGATTAAAGCTGAATTTATTAGATGATAAATACAGTAAAACAGTGTAATATTATATCAGTGTAAAACAGCTGTTTTCTATGTGAATATATAGTAAAGTGTCATTTATTCCTGTGATTAAAGCTGAATTTATTAGAAGATAAATACAGTAAAACAGTGTAATATTATATCAGTGTAAAACAGCTGTTTTCTATGTGAATATATAGTAAAGTGTCATTTATTCCTGTGATTAAAGCTGAATTTATTAGATGATAAATACAGTAAAACAGTGTAATATTATATCAGTGTAAAACAGCTGTTTTCTATGTGAATATATAGTAAAGTGTCATTTATTCCTGTGATTAAAGTTGTATTTTCAGCATCATTACTCCAGTCTTCAGTGTCTCATGATCTTCACAAATCATTCTCATATGATGATTTGAAGCTCAACAAACATTTATGATGATTATCAGTGTTGAAAACAGTTGCATTGCTTCATAATTCGTGGAAACTTTCTTTCAGGATTATTTGATGAAAGTTCAAACACAAAAAAAAAGTTAATGTAGTTAAGTTGCAATGACTTGGTGATTGTACTAAATGTATGGCTTTTTTTGTTCACAGTGAAAGAACAGTTTTTTTAAATAGAATCTTTTGTGACATTATAAATGTCTTTACTGTTACTTTTGATGATTTTAATGCTGATTAAATGTATTAGTTCCCTTAAATATCACTGACTGATTATAAATATATTTATTTATATAAATACTGCTTTTCTAAGTAAATTGTATCTCGTTTCAGCTAAGGATATTTAGATCTAAAATCTCGATTGTATTGAACAATTATTGTGGAGTATAAATATACTTCATTGTTCCTCATGCGTCTGTCTGTCTGTCTCTCTGTTCAGGACTTTAATCTCCTGTACGAGGAGGCGCGTTATTACCAGCTGACGCCCATGATCAAGGAGCTGGAGCGGTGGAAGCAGGAGCGGGAGCAGCGGCGTCTGGCGCAGCCCTGCGACTGCCTGGTCGTCCGCGTGACCCCTGACCTCGGCGAGCGCATCGCCCTCAGCGGGGAGAAGGTTCTCATCGAGGAGATCTTCCCCGAGACCGGCGACGTCATGTGCAACTCGGTCAACGCTGGCTGGAACCAGGACCCGACCCACGTCATCCGCTTCCCCCTGAACGGCTACTGCAGACTGAACTCAGTGCAGGTAATGCGATTTCCTGCTTTACTGGCGCTGCTCTAATCTGCTTCAGACATCATTCAGCTCTTTATTCCTGCATGTGTAGCGTCATGTTATCATCTGCTCAATTGAGGCGTTTTTACGCAATGTGGGCGGGAAACCAGAAATGAATAACAAGCGTGGCGTTTGCAACATCAAGGTCATGGGTTCGATTCCCAGGGAAAGTAAGAACCGATTAGAATGTCAATGTGTTTCTTGAATGCGATGATAAAAGCAGCTGATAAATGCATTAGTGTAGATGTAAATATGACGGGATGTGTTGCTGACACCAGTGCTCTGATCCAAACCCGAGTGAGCTTCAGCATCACAGGTTCAGTCCTGACGTGAAGACGCATCCAGAAATGTCTCATTTAACCAAAATCCTGCAATGCATCGCATGTCCATGAGGCCAAAATGACTATAATGCTCTATGTCAGCAATGCTTTGCCCAATTGACAGCAAACTGTGTCATGTGTCATCGTCTCCTCACTCAGTCTGGTTTGTGGCCTATTGGTCGAAAATGATAAAGCGTTAAATCGAGTGACTGTTACTAATGACTGTATTGATGATTTTTCAGCCATTTAGACTGAAGGCATGTTTAAATGTTGGTCTGATGCTGGCATGACTTTTAATGCCTTCCTTCTGCTTATGCCCCTTAATTGCAGCTATATTTATTATTTTTATTTTTATTAATAATTTTTGAAGCTTTTATCTTTTTTTATGGAATAATCACAATTTTACTTCCATGTTTTTGCGCAGCACTTTGTTTGACAAAAAAACAAACTTTTCATTTCATATGATTGATTAAAAGATAAACTTAGTTAATGTCCAGAACAATTAAAATACTCAACACACAAAAAAAACATGTTCTAGAAACGTCATAAAAAAATTTGAATTGCTATTCATTAAAAAACATTTTTGATCATTAAAACCATTAAAATGAAGTAAATAAAATAAATAAAACTGAATTTGAGAAAGAAAAAAAAAAATTCATAGGAAGGCTATTTTTCTAATACTTTTAATAAATTATTGTTAAATTGTATAAGTTTCATGATTTCAATCAATTAGACATACTGTCTAATTACAAAAACTTAATTCAACCATTAAAATGAACTCAAATAAATGGAATTTGGAAATTATATTGACATTTGTATCAGGATTCTTTGATCAATAGAAAGTTACGTAAAATATCAAATCTTTAATGTCTCTTTTGATCATTTTAATGCATTCCAGCTGAATCAAAGTGCTCATTTCCTTCTGATGTGTCTTGCATGCACGGCTTTGGTTTTGTGCGAGAGAAATGATCTGAAACGATGTATGAATGAATGAATTTGTGCCGTTTACCGCTGCATTTGCTTTCCATCTTCCCTCTGTTATAATGCTATCGCTTTATTTACAGCGGTTCCATAAGCGCCACATTCTGACAGAGTGAACTTACATTCATTACGCCGTTTTTATTCAGACCAAAGCTCATTTTAGTTGTAAATTTGAACCGTTAGATGAAAAAATAAGCTACAAATCTGGACATGTTATGCCTAAAAAAGGAGCATATATATAGAACTCATCTTTTTCATTACAAAATAATTTAAAGGCTAGATAAATATATCCATTTTTTTGGTCCAAACTTTATTAATTAAACATTCTATTCGATAAAATGTATCCAATCAATATATTTAGTCTGTTTAAAATCCAGTTGTGGTTTTGAATGTTATTATTCTAATGTTCCTGTGTCTCAAACAGTAGAGAGCGGCGCTTGCAACATCAAGGTCATGGGTTCGATTCCCAGGGAAAGCAAGAACTGATTAGAATGTCAATGTGTTTCTTGAATGCGATGATAAAAGCAAAATGAATAATGTTTATGCTAATTTTATTTGTTGATTATGATGATAATAATAATCATTTTGCCAGCTATAATTATCACATCATCTCTATGAAATATGTTAATGCGAGCGAGGCTCACCCTGCGTCTGAACTGACCCGCGACGCGCTCGACTCGACGGCGCCCCCTCAGGGTCGAGCGAAGCACCGAACAAAACGCCTTTTCATGTGCAGCCACAATTCCTCACTCCCTCAAAAACAAAAAGCAACAGCGAGAAGAAAAGAGAGGCTAGAAAATGAAATGCATAATTTACACGTCTCTCCTTTTTAAGACACAGCTCTTCCCTTTTAAAAAAGACTGGAACGTAACGGCGCCCAGAGCGGTTGAAACACACGTATTGCATTTTTTAATACCGTACTTACACTTTCTCAAACAGCCTCAACCCCTTTATGCTTCTTTTATAGATTTCTAAATGGCTTGCAATATAATTAATTGGCTGCATCAACTAACACAACAATTTCTCTCGTCTCCAGTCAGAGCGTGTCCTTCCGTCTGCTGAGGCGAAGGCTCTTTGTTTGCTCGCTCAAGCGCTGTTTCTTTTCCAAAACGAGTCGATTCTCTGAACTGACGAAGCTGCTTTCTCTGCGTCTGCTAACTTTAAGCATGCGTCTCTTTTCCTCTGAGCTGCTCACGAGAGAGAGAGACTCCACAACGCTCTAATATCCAGAATCATGAATCAAATCGGACGCTTCACTGCCACGCGATTGTTCTCAGAACGTTTTGCTAAGGTTCCCATTAAAACGTTAGTTTTTTTCCATGGCTATGCAAATCTTAAAGGAACAGTTCCTTTTTGCAAACATTATGAGATTGTTCACAGAAACATTCCTTAAAAAAGTATCAATCTGTAGATTTTTGTCAACGTTTGAAGAACATGATTAAAGAACGTTCTTGTAACGTTAGTTCATAACTTTGACAGAGCTGAAGTTCTGATCTTGAGTAATTGCATAATTGTTCTGATCGTTTTAGCGATGAAGGATGTCCTGCTGCTGAAATGAGACAGTAATGCTTTTTTATTCATTCGTTTATCAGACGCTTTTATCATCGCATTCAAGAAACACATTGATATTCTATTCAGTTCTTGCTTTCACTGGGAATCGAACCCATGATCTTGATGTTGCAAGCAACGCTCTATACTGTTAGACACACAGGAAAGCTATATTGGATTATAACGACTACATAAATATGATTTTGTACCATAAAACTCCTAAAAATACAAAATATTAAATGAACAATATTATCAGACTAAAATATATTATATTCACTTTCAAAAATGATGAAATGAAGAATAAGATTTGAATATAAAACTGAACAACTCTCACTCACTCTCTTTCTCTCTATATCTCTCTCTATCTCACTCTCTCTGTCTGTCTCTCTCTCACTCTCACTCACTCTCTTACTCTCTCACTCTCTATATATATCTCTCTCTATCTCACTCTCACTCACTCTCTCTCTCTATATATATCTCTCTCTATCTCACTCTGTCTGTCTGTCTCTCTTTCTCTCTCTATATATATCTCTCTATCTCACTCTCTCTGTCTGTCTCTCTCTCACTCTCACTCACTCTCTTACTCTCTCACTCTCTATATATATCTCTCTCTATCTCACTCTCACTCACTCTCTCTCTCTATATATATCTCTCTCTATCTCACTCTGTCTGTCTGTCTCTCTTTCTCTCTCTCACTCTCTCTCTCTCTCACTCACTCTTACTCTCTCTCTTACACGCTATCTCTTTCTCTCTCTCACTCTCTTTCTCTCTATATATCTCTCTATCTCACTCTCTCACTCTCACTCTCTCTCTCTTACACGCTATCTCTTTCTCTCTCTCACTCACTCTCTTTCTCTCTCTCTATCTCACCCTCTCTGTCTGTCTCTCACTCACTCTCACTCTCTCTTTCTCTCTCTCAATCTCACTCACTCTCTTACTCTCTCTCTCTTACACGCTATCTCTTTCTCTCTCTCACTCACTCTCTTTCTCTCTATATATATCTCTCTCTATCTCACTCTCTCTCTCTGTCTCTCACTCTCACTCTTTCTTTCTCTCACTCACTCTCTTACTCTCTCTCTCTCTTACACGCTATCTCTTTCTCTCACTCACTCTCTCTCACTATCTTACTATCTCACTATCTCTCACACTATCTCACTCTCACACACACGAAAAATCATTTTCATCATTAGTATTTATGTCTTGTTCTCCTAAAGCAAAATAATATTGCATATGGTGCCAGTCTAAAAGAATGAAAATTTGATTTCTTAGTTCTAAGAAATATATATAGTCATATTCTTACAAAGGAGGAACTTAAAATCGTATTTTCTCCGCCTGACCCTTAAAAAGCGCTTTCAAATTACAACGGACTTCAGGTTAACGTGTGCCTTTTATCAGATTTTAAGTTGTTTGTTTTAAGCATAAATCTCATATTCATTTCTGTAAATTTTAAGCTTAAAATGAGGTCATGAAGTTTTAAAAAGTCTACTATTGAGCTTTTCAGGCAAAGGTGTGTTTTTTTTAAGGATGATTTTTTATGGTGTGTTTCTCCAGTTATTATTGTGATTATTTCATCCGTGACCTCATGACCTCCGGAGGTCGTTCCGGATTGAACCGGTTTTCCCGTCGTCTCCTGTTTGGGTGGATGAAGGTGGAAAGGGAGTTTCCTCTTTTCTGAATTGATTTTGAACACGACGTTCCTGTCGGTTGACTCATTATTGCATGAATAATCAACACCACCATGATCTGATCACTGGAATCATATGCAAACCCTTTTGACTTTGTCATTCGCATTATACGAATTTGCGAAATCGACAATTTAATTTCACCAGTAAAAATGTTGATTCTTGATATCAGGAATTCAGTTTCAACTAGTAAAAAACATTGTATTTTCACAAGGTGAATCTCATCATAAGCTGCCGTTTAATTCAAAAATAAAAATAAAAATCTAAAATTACGTGGTTATTAGTAAAAATGCAAATTCCTGATATCAAGAATTCAGTGATCACTAGTTAAATGTTAATTCTTGATTTCTGGACATGCATTTCAACATGTTATTTCTGATACTATTGTGAGACTGATATATTTCTGACGTTTTTTCTGCTAGTAAAAGACATTCATGATATCAGACATTATCATTAACACTTGTGACAGTAAAATTATTGGTATCAAACATTGTATTTGTGACATGAAATTGGGAGAAATCAGTTCTTGATCAACAATAGAATTTGAATGGAAGCCAATGGTGAGATTTAACTAGTAAAAATAGTGTGTGTGTGTGAATGCATCTGTGTGTGTGTGCGCGCGAGCATGTGTGAGTGTGTGTGTATGCATCTCTGTGTGTGTGTGTGTGTATATCTCTGTTTGTGTGTGAGTGAGTGGATTTCGCCTATGTTATATATGATCTGTGTGTGTGTGTGTGTGTGTCCGAGTGTGTATCTCTGTGAGTGAGTGTGTGTATCTCTGTTTGTGTGTGAGTGAGTATTTGTGTGTGTGAGAGTGTGTGTGTGTGTGTGTGTGTGTGTGAGTGTGTATCTCTGTGTGTGTGTGAATGAGTGTGAGAGTGTGTGTATGCATCTCTGTGTGTGAGTGAGTGTGTGTATCTCTGTTTGTGTGTGAGTATTTGTGTGTGTGTGAGAGTGAGTGAGTGTGTATATGTGTGTATCTCTGTGTGTGTGTGTGTGTGTGTGTGTGTGTGTGTGAGAGAGAGAGTGTGAGTGTGTATCTCTGTGTGTGTGTGTGTGTGTGTGTGTGTGTGTGTGTGTGTGTGAGAGAGAGAGTGTGTATCTCTGTGTGTGTGTGTGTGTGTGTGAATGAGTGGATTTTTACCTACATTATATGTGATCAAATGTCCCCACAAGGTTCATAAAACATGGATTATAATCACAATCTTTGAAATGTGGTTGAAGTTTAAAGATGAATTTACTGAGAAGCATTTAAGACCATCGAACATAAACTTGAAACGTGTTTTCTGTGTATTTTAACATATTTCTAATCACACGCTTGTAATGAAGTTGCAGTTTAAAATGTTGCACATATCAAATAACACTAAAGTTATAAAATCTTATAATAAGCAATTATCAGAATCAAGTAATTTACATTAGCTTTATAATGTTAGTGAACAGTGTATATTCTTTAAAGCAAGATAAAAGATTATTAAAACATAATGAGTAGAAATGTACTTTTAAAGTAAAACTGAAAGCGTTTCTTTCGACACTATTACACTCTGCACTTTTTAAAACTTAAGTGTGTTCTGAAACAGTTCTGAAAGTGTATTTTCTTTAAGTGCACTTAAGTGGCCTTTTATTTCATGAATATTACTTCATTTGCAAGAATAGTTTTTTAATTATACTTGTAATGTCTGAAATGCACTGTGTTAAATGCACACTAGATCTATGGCGGATAGATGCAAAAGTTGAGTTGTTTTTGTACGGATAACTAGTCCAGTTTAGCTTCAGCTTTTAGAAACGGGCTCGTTTAGCTTGAGAAAGTGAGAGAAGGAGCGAATGAACCAGCTGAGACTGAAAAACCACGGCAGATGAATGACATGTCGGGATTTAAGAACAATCGAGAGATTGAGAGAGTCTGTGAGATTAGAGACATTGAGGGAGTGAGGGCAAACGGCACACGTGAACGCACTCAGAGAGGAAAAACATTTAGCCAAACACACACACACACACACACACACACACACTCATAGTGTCCCAAAGCTGAAGCTGTCCGGCTCCATCCATATCTCAGAGTGATGGAGGACCTGGATCAACACGGACGCTGGCCGACTTTCATCAAACTGACAGATGTGCCACTGCAGAGAGAGAGAGAATGAGAGAAAGTGTGTGTGTGTGTGTGTGTGTGTGAGAGAGAGAGAGAGAGAGAGAGAAAGTGTGTGTGTGTGTGTGTGTGTGAGAGAGAGAGAGAGAGAGAGAGAGAAAGTGTGTGTGTGTGTGTGTGTGTGTGAGAGAGAGAGAGAGAGAGAGAGAGAGAGAGAAAGTGTGTGTGTGTGTGTGTGTGTGAGAGAGAGAGAGAGAGAGAGAGAGAAAGTGTGTGTGTGTGTGTGTGTGTGTGTGTGAGAGAGAGAGAGAGAGAGTGTGTGTGTGTGTGTGCGCGAGAGTGTGTGTGTGTGTGCGCGAGAGTGGGTGTGTGTGTGCGCGAGAGTGAGTGTGTGTGTGAGTGAGTGTAAGTAAATGAGAGTGTGAATGAGTAAATGAGTGTGTGAGAGTGTAAGTGAGTGTTAGTGATTGTGAGAGGGAGAGTAAGGTGTTTGAGTGTGAGAGAGTGAGTGTGTGTGTGTGTCAGAGAGAGAGTGTGTGATGACCGTGACTGCAGAGGCGGGACGGCAGATGGCCGATCTCACACTGTCTCTCGTTCAGCGGGATGAGTGGAGCGCTGCTGTGTGATGGATGTTGAATCAGATAAAACCAGAGTTTACTGTAAACGGACCAGAAATGAACCGGATAATGTGTGTGTGTGTGTGTCTCACCTGTCCTCGTCTCGTCAGAATGTCAGAGAGACAAACGTCTGTTCTCTGTTGTCTTTGCCAGGAGTCAGACACGCTTCCCTGCTGCACGCGTGACGCTCCTGTGAGAGATTCCTGTTTCCCGTGTGTCATTAATGTCATCATGAACCTGATGAGCGTGTGTGTGTGTGTGTGTGTGTGTGTGTGTGTGTGTGTGTGTGTGTGTGGCGGCTGGTGTGAAACAGCAGGTTCTGGCCATTAAAGAGTTCAGGACGCTTCCAAACTCCCGTAAATAACAGAGATTATTTGTAAAGGTCATTTGAGGTTCAGATGATATGAATGCAATCAGCAGTTCACTTCTGCGTGTTTATGCTGTTGATTAATGACTAATTTGCATTTTTTTCATGCTCATACTCGCTCTTATTGTAGTTTGAAGCACCTAAACAAAGTTTGTAAAATAAAGCACCTTCAGACAGACAAAAGTACCGTTTTGTGAACGTGTTTTTGATTATTTTGGGGATTTTTTTATTTAATTTTTTACCTTTGCTCATACAGTCAGTTCAAACTCAATCCTGGTAAATTGTGAGTCAGCAGCTCTAATACACTACCATCAAAATGTGTTTAAATGTTTATGAAAGAAATTGACACTTTTATTCATTAAGGATGCATTAAAATAATCTAAAGGGACATTTCTAAAGTTAAAAATAAATGCTGTTCTTCAAAGAATCCTGAAAAATATTTTTTCCTTAAAAATATGAAGCAGCACAACTGTTTTCAACACAGATAATAATCATAAATATCATCTAATAGATTCAGCTTTAATCACAGGAATAAATTACACTTTACTATATATTTACATAGAAAACAGCTGTTTTACACTGATATAATATTCCACTATTTTACTATATTTATCATCTAATAAATTCAGCTTTAATCACAGGAATAAATGACACTTTACTATATATTCACATAGAAAACAGCTGTTTTACACTGATATAATATTACACTGTTTTACTGTATTTATCATCTAATAAATTCAGCTTTAATCACAGGAATAAATGACACTTTACTATATATTCACATAGAAAACAGCTGTTTTACACTGATATAATATTCCACTATTTTACTATATTTATCATCTAATAAATTCAGCTTTAATCACAGGAATAAATGACACTTTACTATATATTCACATAGAAAACAGCTGTTTTACACTGATATAATATTACACTGTTTTACTGTATTTATCATCTAATAAATTCAGTTTTAATCACAGGAATAAATGACACTTTACTATATATTCACATAGAAAACAGCTGTTTTACACTGATATAATATTCCACTGTTTTACTGTATTTATCATCTAATAAATTCAGCTTTAATCACAGAAATAAATGACACTTTACTATATATTCACATAGAAAACAGCTGTTTTACACTGATATAATATTACACTGTTTTACTGTATTTATCATCTAATAAATTCAGCTTTAATCACAGGAATAAATGACACTTTACTATATATTCACATAGAAAACAGCTGTTTTACACTGATATAATATTACACTGTTTTACTGTATTTATCATCTAATAAATTCAGCTTTAATCACAGAAATAAATGACACTTTACTATATATTCACATAGAAAACAGCTGTTTTACACTGATATAATATTACACTGTTTTACTGTATTTATGACCTAATAAATTCAGCTTTAATCACAGGAATAAATGACACTTTACTATATATTCACATAGAAAACAGCTGTTTTACATTGATATAATATTACACTGTTTTACTGTATTTGTCATCTAATAAATTCAGCTTTAATCACAGGAATAAATGACACTTTACTATATATTCACATAGAAAACAGCTGTTTTACATTGATATAATATTACACTGTTTTACTGTATTTATCATCTAATAAATTCAGCTTTAATCACAGGAATAAATGACACTTTACTATATATTCACATAGAAAACAGCTGTTTACACTGATATAATATTACACTGTTTTACTGGATTTATCATCTAATAAATTCAGCTTTAATCACAGGAATAAATGACACTTTACTATATATTCACATAGAAAACAGCTGATTTACACTGATATAATATTACACTGTTTTACTGTATTTATCATCTAATAAAATCAGCTTTAATCACAGGAATAAATGACACTTTACTATATATTCACATAGAAAACAGCTGTTTTACACTGATATAATAATAATATTTAACAATTTTGACTGCATTCTTGATCTAATAAATGCAGAAGAGACCCCAAACAATCCTGTTTTTATCTCGTATCTCATGTTATGTCATGTTTGCATTGACTCTCTCTCTCTCTCTCTCTCTCTCTCTCTCTCTCTCTCTCTCTCTCTCTCTCTCTCTCTGTGTGTGTGTGTCAGGTGTTGGAGCGTCTCTTCCAGAAGGGCTTCAGCGTGGCTGCGTCCTGCGGCGGCGGCGTTGACTCGTCCCAGTTCAGCGAGTACGTGCTGTGCCGCGAGGACAGGCGGAGTCAGTCCATGAACACGCCTATCAGGATAAAGCAGGAGCCACTGGACTAGAGTCACACGCTCAGGCCCTCGGCCCCTCGACACACAGACTCGCAGCGTTTCTACGGGGAATGTAACACACACACACACACACACGCACACAAACACACAAAACGCACTAAGAAAGCCCAAAGAACTTCAACAGGATCTGCGTCACTTCCTGTTCCGCCCAAACAACCAATCAGAGGACGTCCTCATGCATATGGAATGCAGGCCACGCCCCTCTGCCGGCGCAGTGTGTCACGATTAAGGCGCAGTGCTTACAAATGATGGCACTGACGCCAACACGACTCCATCGTCAGGGGCCGGGGGTCGGTTTCTCGCTCCCCATGGATTGTTTTTCCATTTCCACCTTGTTGTTTAAAAAGTCTGACTTTTTCACTCCTTATAGCGCCATGTTGTATGCGGTTATCAGTGCTAGGATGGAGTTTGTGTTTATTTCTTTTGCTACATGAAGGATGATGGGAGTGGTGTTCTGAAGACTTTCCTGCCAGCGTTACGGCCTCGGGCTGCGCGGCGAAAGCAGGCTGTGTTTGAAGACGTGGGCCTTTCTAACGCCTGCACTGAGAAATAGGTAGCGCTGATGGAGCGAGCCAGAACATTAAGCATATCGTTAAACATTTGAAATTTTTATAAGCTTGAATCAAGAGTTCTGAAGAGTTGTGTGTGTCACGAACAAAATGTAAGGATCCTGAGGCGAGCACTGGAAGAGGATGAAGACGCGCGATTGTGTCTGGAGGAAATGCATTGCGTTGATGCGCTGAAACGCGGTGTGATAATAAGCATTATTCATTAGCGCTTTATCAGCTTCAGGTTTCTGACGGTTTGTTGAAGTTGTCCGACGCGAGCCGAGGACGGATGTGTGTTTCATCACGCGTGTTTTACACTGGACACGAGCCGCACAAAACTCAACTCTTCATTCCCTCTGTCTGAAAGAGGATTTGCAATTATAATCAATTGATTGGCATGTAACGAATTCTTTGACGGCAGCTTGTAACGTGCGAAGAGTTTAAATGCAACTCATATATACAGTATATTTAATGAAATCTATAAAAATAAAATCATACCGTAAACATATATATATTATACACAGTAATTGTCTCTCCATCCATCTATCTATCTATCTATCTATCTATCTATCTATCTATCTATCTATCTATCTATCTATCTTTCTGTCTCTATCCATCTATTTCTCTCTATCTCACTCTCTGTCTCTCTCTCTCTCTTTGTCTCACTCTCTGTCTCTCTCTCTCTGTCTCTCTCTCTTTGTCTCTCTGTCTCTCTCTCTCTGCCTCTCTCTCTCTCTGTCTCTCTCTCTCTCTGTCTCTCTCTCTCTCTTTGTCTCACTCTCTGTCTCTCTCTCTCTGTCTCTCTCTCTTTGTCTCTCTGTCTCTCTCTCTCTGCCTCTCTCTCTCTCTGTCTCTCTCTCTCTCTGTCTCTCTCTCTCTCTGTCTCTCTCTGTCTCTCTCTCTCTCTTTGTCTCTCTCTCTGCCTCTCTCTCTCTCTGTCTCTCTCTCTTTGTCTCTGTCTCTCTCTCTCTCTCTGTCTCTCTCTCTCTCTCGGTCTCTCTCTGCCTCTCTCTCTCTGTCTCTCTCTCTCTCTCTCTCTCTCTGTCTCTCTCTCTTTGTCTCTGTCTCTCTCTCTTTGTCTCTGTCTCTCTCTCTCTCTCTCTGTCTCTCTCTGCCTCTCTCTCTTTGTCTCTGTCTCTCTCTCTCTGTCACTCTCTCTTTGTCTCTGTCTCTCTCTCTTTGTCTCTGTCTCTCTCTCTCTCTCTCTCTCTGTCTCTCTCTCTCGGTCTCTCTCTCTTTGTCTCTGTCTCTCTCTCTCTGTCTCTCTCTCTTTGTCTCTGTCTCTCTCTCTCTCCCTCTGTCTCTCTCTCTCTCTGTCACTCTCTCTCTCCCTCTGTCTCTCTCTCTCTCTGTCACTCTCTCAATCCCTCTCTCTCTCTCTCTCTCTCTCTCTCTCTCTCTCTCATCTCTATACACACAGTAGTGGCTAAAAGTGAAAATTGGCATCTACACCCTTTATATTTAAAAATGATATTAAAGAGAAGCATTGTTTTAATCATGTTGTGTAGTTGTGCTTGAAGTTCAATGAAACGCACCAAATTGTGTCGACAGTTTTTGGCCAGACTGTCATACAAAGAAATTATGAACACAAGCAAAAACGAGAGTAGCAGTGAAATATTAATAACCGATTATGTTGTCGTCAATGTGAGTTTTCCCTGTGAGCTTTTTGTTTTTCTATGCACTTATTTTTGCAAAGTAACATAAAACCTGTAGCTGTAATTTGCCTTTTGTTTGCTACATAATCTTGTCAGATAAACACCGTAATCAAGTTTAGTGTTTTATTTTTATTTCATACTTAAAATATTTAAAAAATGTAAAACATTTTTCTTATATTTTGATGGTTTAATTGAATTTGTAGAATCATTAAAAACAAAAATCCCACCTTTTGGCCACTACTTTATAAAAGTTTGGGGTCAGTAGGTTGTGAGTGTGTGTGTGTGTGTGTGTATCAGTGAACAGATAATGTTAAATCTAGTCAATTAAAACATGTTTTTTTTTAATGACAAACCTTTTCTTTCATTTTGAAGCATCACAAAAGGGACAATCATCTTAAGGCAATAAGAGCGTTGTATCATTTTGTTTTCAACCACATGTACACAAAGTTTTGGCACTTTGCGTGCATTACTGTGCTGTTTTCCTGATACGCTCACAGCTGACGGTCAGTTATTAGTGAACGCGGTGCGGCTCGGAGTCCAGTGTAGACACGGCTCATCCTCATCCTCCTCCTCTTCATCGCAGCACTGATGTGGGTGGCGGTCACTTCCCTTCATCTGATCAAAGACCGACAGAAGAACAAACTCCTCCAGTCTGAGTTTGAGTGACTCACACATGCAGTTTCTTCTCGCCCTCAAACGCCTTGATCAAAAACAAACGGCCTCGTTCTGATTTGTCCGTCCGAAGTGTTGTTAAACTCAAGATAATGCGGTTTGCTCATTAACACGCGTCTGATTAAGCGTCCGCTGGCACGACTGATAACAGGGAAGCTCAGGCCAACCGGCTTTGTTCTGACCAGCTCTGTCACAAAGGGAATGGCCAACCCTTTCATGTGTGTATGTGTGTGTGTGTGTGTGTGTGTGTGTGTGAGAGAGAGAGCAATCCCAGCATGCATTCCCAGGGAACCGCATTTAAAACCCAGAACACACAGAGCGCTCAGATCATGCGGATTCAAAAGAGCGAGTCCCGGTGCGGATAAAACATTGTGTGCCGTCGACGCTCTGACAAAGTTTGCTTAACAAAGGTTTGTGTGAAGTTGTGCGTCTTTACGTCGGATGTTGTTGTAATGCAGTTCTGGACACTGTGGATGGCGTCGTCAGGCCTAAGCGCTGGTACTATGTACAGTTATTTGAATATTGAAACAGATGCTGGTTTCACTTTGTAAACAGACCCCAAAAATCATTCTGACACCGCTTTAATACGAGAAGACTGAGCAAAGCAATATGACATGTACATACAAATGACAAAATCCTCAACATTTCAAAACGTCTACCAAGGTGAGAACTGTCATTATTTAATGTATTAATAATTAGATTGTGGTATTAAAGGGCATGTGTTTATTTACAGTGTCTTCTTTTATTTACTTGCATATTTGCTATAATAAAAAGGCGTAATATTCACCTGAGAGTCGTTTGTGCTTTTCGTCCACGTCTGTAAATCTGCAGCTCTGTCAGTGGAGGTTCATAAATGACTGATGCTTTGGATTATTCCCGATCTGTAGTTCGGTGTGTGTCCGCCGGTGTGTGTCCGCCGGTGTGTGTCCGCCGGTGTGTGTCAGATTGCACACTAGACATGTTTGCTTTGCTGTTGAAACTCGTCCGTGTTGAGCTCCGTTTCTGCGGTCCGTGACCCGATCACAGCAGACCTGAGCGCCGTGTTTGAGTCACGACCCGTCAGTTCAGAACCAGCGTGCTAGATTACATATTTATATATGGGAGAGACACACACACACACACACTCTCACACTCTCACTTACTCTCTCACACACTTACTCTCTTTCACTCACTCACTCTTACACTTACTTTCTCACACACTCACTTACACTCTCACTCACTCTCACTCACTCTCTTTCTTACTTACACTTACTCTCTCACACACTTACTCTTTTTCTCTTACACTTACTCTCTCACTCTCTCTTTCTTACTCTCTCTCTCACACACACACACACACTCTCTCACTCTCTCTCTTACTTACACTTACTCTCTTTCACTCACTCACTCACTCTCTCTTACACTTACTTTCTCACTCTCTCTTTCTTACTCACACACACACACTCACTTACTCTCTCACTCTCTCTTTCTTACTCTCACACACACACACACACACACACACACTCTCTCTCTTACACTTACTCTCACTCACTCACTCACTCTCTCTTACACTTACTCTCTCACTCTCTCTTTCTTACTCACACACACACACTCACTCTTTCACTCACACACTCTCTTTCACTCTCACTTTCTCTTACACTTACTCTCTCTTTCTTACTCACACACACACACACACGCACACACTCTCACTCACTCTCTCTCTTACTTACACTTACTCTCTCACACTTACTCTCTTTCACTCACTCACTCACTCACTCTTACACTTTCTCACACACTCACTTACTCTCTCACTCTCTCTTTCTTACTCTCACTCACACACACACACACACACACACACTCACTCACTCACTCACTCACTCACTCACTCACTCACTCTTTCCCTCACTCTCTCTCTTACTTACACTTACTCTCTCACACACTTACTCTCTTTCACTCACTCACTCACTCTTACACTTACTTTCTCACACACTCACTTACTCTCTCACTCACACACACACACACACACTCACTCTTTCACTCACTCTCTCTCTTACACTTACTCTCTCACACACTTACTCTCTTTCTCTTACACTTACTCTCACACACACACTCTCACTCACTCTTTCACTCACTCTCTCTCTTACACTTACTCTCTTTCACTCACTCACTCTTACTTTCTCACACACTCACTTACTCTCTCACTCTCTCTTTCTTACTCTCACACACACACACACACACACACTCGCTCTTTCACTCACTCTCTCTTACTTACACTTACTCTCTCACACACTTACTCTCTTTCACTCTCACTTTCTCTTACACTTACTTTCTCACACAATCACTTACTCTCTCACTCTCTCTTTCTTACTCTCACACTTACACACACGCACACTCTCACTCACTCTTTCACTCTCTCTCTTACACTTACTCTTTTACACTCTCTCTTTCTTACTCTCACTCGCTCTCTCTCTTACTTACACTTACTCTCTCTCACACACTTACTCTCTTTCACTCACTCACTCTTACACTTACTTTCTCACACACTCACTTACTCTCTCACTCTCTCTTTCTTACTCTCACACACACACACACACACTCACTCACTCTCTCTCTTACTTACACTTACTCTCTCACACACTTGCTCTCTTTCACTCTCACTTTCTCTTACACTTACTCTCTCTTTCTTACTCACACACACACACACACACTCACTCACTCTCTCTCTTACTTACACTTACTCTCTCACACACTTACTCTCTTTCACGCTCACTTTCTCTTACACTTACTCTCTCACTCTCTCTTTCTTACTCACACTTACTCTCTCTCACATGTATAAAATGTCTAGATATAAAATGTATAAATATACAGCATTATCATAAAAAGTTATGAAATTATACATAATATATATTTTTGTAACTTTTTATGATAATGCTGTATATTTATTTGTGTATATATAAATACACACACACGCATATATTGATAAAGTAAAATGTCTGAGTTATGAAATGGTGAAGCGCACACATGTAAACAGCATTGTGAAGTTTAGTAAACAGCTTATTTATTCCTTTACAAAATAGGTACAAATACAGAAGTATGTTCACACAAACAGAAATATTTCAGGATATGTACAGAATTTACCAAAAATAAGATAGTTCTAATAAACACAAGGTCTTGTAAACAATATATACAAATTATCCATAGATCAAAACATTAATTTCCAGCTGTGCACATAATACAATATGAAGAGAGATCTAATAATATTTTGGCTACAAAGCGTAGGTCATAGAAAGAGCCTCCAGCAGAAAACAGAAATCAGAAGATTAATAAAGTCGTTCTAAACGACCCAACACTTACGTTTGTGCTTGTTTCACACGGACCGTCGGCGAATGAACCGTATTGCCTGAAAGAGTGGCAAACGTGGATGCGAATGAGAAAATAGAAACGGGTACAAAATGAATTTCCCTTTTGGAGTTTTCGGCCGGACGTCACAAACACTGAAGACGAAACGCAGGTTCAGTTTCAAACAAAGCGTCAGGATTCGTGGTGCATAGAAGAGCGAGAGGGTCAGGAATGAAGAAAGGTCACAGAACTTGACCTCTCCTGACATCATGTACGGCCAACCCTCACCAAACCAAACGCTTACAGGTCCAATTCTGCACAAGAACAGTGAAAATACCGCAAAAAAAGATTTCCTCCTCTGCATTTTTGTCTTTTTTTCCAGTACAAACATCAAAATATTCTTGAATCAGGACACTTTTACTTTTTAAAAGCAAAATGACTTTAAAAATTAAGCATTATAATTAGTTAACGTTATTATATTTAAAGAAGAATGCATGAAGCGAGAATAAAACGGCGTTTCTGATTGCTTTCTCTTTAGTTAACGTTAGTCAATGCAACTAATTAACTAGAAGCGGTGATGCATTTGTCACAGTGTTTATTCATTTGAGATAATACTCTTCAGTCTTCAAATTAACCTTAAGATTAAGAGATGCTTTAAAGGGATTTTTCATTGTTAGTGAATGTTAACTAATGTTAACTAATGGAACCTTATTATAAAGTGTTACTGTTTATTTTTCTGAAACCCGATGTTAACTCTTTCCCCCCAATTTCCAGCTTTCCATGTTTTCTCTGTTGCGCTTCTTCTGAAAGAGTGCAGAATCTCCAGATCAAAACACAGAAGAAGAAGCAGAAACAAGTGATAGAAGCATTGCTGTAAAATAACACCATCATCAACATTAAATCAAATCTGTCTCATGTTTGTGAACGAGCTTTAGGACGGTGAAGCTTTGGGGTTTGATGAACTCCATCCACTCCATCTGTGTTTCATCATCGCTGGAGAAAAACACCATTCTCTCAAAACGCTGCTTTATGAAACTTGCCCACATTCAAGAGTTGATAAAAGAAGAAAGCATGAAGCCAGAATGAAAGGTTGTTGTTTAAAAGCAAAGACTCTGTTCTTTCTTCTGAAACATTTCATGCTCAGATATTCGTGGAACAAAAAATTCTGAGGGCCGTGGGAAAAAATTTGAAAAACAAAACTTCATATCGTCATTTTTCCATCTAGATTTAAGAATTAGATATTAGTGCTGGAAAACAGGAAGACAATCTTTTTCTTGCAGTGTGAATCTAAGCAGAAAGCATCGAGCGAGATCAAACGTCACTAAACCGGAGGAATGCTTGAATCTCAAAAAAATGTGAATACTTTCATAACACAAGCTCCTGGTCCAATAGCAATGGATTCATCAGTTATTCTTCATAATGCGGGATGAGAAACGTCACACACACACACACATGCAGTGTTGGTATTGCTATAGCTTGGCCTGATTTGGGACTGGTGATACTCACACACTCTTATTAAAGAACACAAACCACACGGACACAGAAGCATCATGACGAGATTTCAGGAGGAGCGTTGCATTCCTCCGGAGTTTAAAGCGTGATGTTTGTTGCTGATGTGGAAGTCTTTCATGCATGCTTCTATTATAAAACCTCTATTTACATTAAAGTCTCGCTGATCAAGAGTTTTAATCACTTTTATGGGCCGTTAAATACTGCGATTGTGCAGCAAAACAGCGGCTTTCTCAGTGCTTTTGTCTTGTTTTCCAGCAGCCGTGGCTCGTCTGTAAAAGTCGTAAAGCGAGTTGAATATGTTCAAATGTAGCGTATGGATTCAAGATCATTTATATTCACATATAAACCTCGCTTCACACCAAGGCCATGTAAATGTGTGTATCAGGACGCCAAAAAAAGAAAAAGAAAATAAATGGCATTTGAGCTTGATAGAAACGGTCACTGTTTGTTTTCACATCAATTATTATTAATCATCAATGAATGTAATTAGCATCAATTATTATACTATTATTATTGTTTCACTGCAATAATAAACAATAACGTATTTTTAAACGTGCAAAAACAATTTAGGTGCAATTTGTTTTTAGTGTAATCACTAAAAACTAAATTTTATTTTTGTATATACTGTATATTATTATATTGTATAATCGCTGCTGTGGGACGAATAAAGGTACATCTTATCAAATAAAACATGTGTCATCACTACGCTTTCTTTCTATTGGTTCACTATGTTTTGAACTGACATTAAAAGTTTAATATCTTAACACAGTGTCTTAAAAACATGATGCTCGTGTGCGAGACGCTGCAAAAGACGTCGTTCACGTCCGTCTACTCTAGCGTGTGAACGGTCATGTCTGTTCTTCCCGTGTGGGATTTGGGATCAAATGAATAAAAGTACACTTACATTCATGCGTTTATCAGACGCTTTTATCATCGCATTCAAGAAACACATTGACATTCTAATCAGTTCTTGCTTTCCCTGGGAATCAAACCCATGACCTTGATGTTGCAAGCGCTGCTCTCTACTGTTTGATACAGGAAAGCCGTGGCTTAAACGATGTAAATCCTTTAGTTTAAAGTAGAATAGACTTTATACTGTTAATATGTTGTGTTTAACTTTCTGTTCCTCGCTGGAACTCCTTCACAACTTGAAATATTTAAGCGACGGTCTAGATTACGCACGTGTGTCTGTGCAATGAATGCCTGTCAATCATCATTACAGCGCCACCTTCAGGATAAATAATGCAACATGCAAAGTGTTTATCATAAACTGGCGCTAAGTCCGAGAATCTGGCCTATATCTAATCATTCTTAAACCAAGACGCATTTATTTGCAATGAAAAATGACTGCAGATATTAAGATTTGTTTACTGAGAAAAAATGTTATGAAAATGAAGTGAGTTTGAAACTCCTGACCTCACTTGTTTCAAGCGTAAACTCGCCTCATTTTGATGAAATATTAAGTGCTGTTTTTCTTTCCAAAGTAAATGTTATTTAGTTTTTTTTGTTGAGAATTGTTAGAGATTGTTGAGATTGTTGTTTTTGTAGGCTGCTGAAAACAAGACAAAAACACAGGTAATAATTTCATGTGGTTCGACACTGATGATGATGATGATGATGATGATGATGTTTGGGAAAGGTTTAGAGAACAACGGTTCTTTAACAGAAGAGTACATTGATCACTTCAAGGCGTTTCGTCTCAAAGATCGTTCACTGCAAGCGCTCTGTGTTGAATATACAGCAGAATGACATCTGCACTGCAAAAACACACACTTCTCACTCCTTTTACTATAAAAAACATGCAAAAATGCATGAAAGATTAAGATGTTCTAAGCGTAACATTCATTTGATTTGGTTATTTTAAAGTCACTATGAACACGCTATTGTTTTTACTATGAAATAATGCAGTAGTTTAGTATAGAAATTGCTTATCAGTGCACATAATTATTGAGTTAAACTCGTGTTTCTGTTGAATGAGAATAACAGCATGTTCTTTGATGATGAGGGCGGGGCAACAACCTGTCAATCACATGATCCACCAATAGCAAACCACAACCATCCAATCAATCCCTCAAGCCCCGCCTACTTTTGAGTGCAACTTAATTCATGACATATTCTCTTTAGAGCTTCACCTACATTTTTATACCCATTTATTTTGATACTGGAAAACAAAATAAAAATTTAAATGAAGTGATTTTTGCAGTGTCAGATTCATTCATACACAAAAAACAAACAAACAAACAAACACCTCTCAGCTCAAAGCCGGAGATACAAGCCTTAAAAATTCACGATCATAAATACAATTTAGCTAATAAAGCTGAGGCGAAAACAGGAAACGTGAAGAAAATCTTAGCCTTTCCTCTTTTTTTCCCCCAAACCTTTTTCTATGGAAAGCAACGCTGACATCACGAGGTCACGGACACTGAATGGCTGAAGGCACGTCGCAGGGCTGAGAAGGAAGTGTTGCTCGGGTGGTTTGGCTGTCGTGTGGAGAGTTCGCTGAGCTACTTCAGGAGAGCGCGGTACAGCAGGAGAGATCTGCTGGTCTCTCTCTCCTGCTCCATGTAGAAGATGAAGTCCCTGAGGTTGACCCGTGTTATTCTCTGCCGGGAATACTGCCGTGACGAGCTGGAGGAGGCCGACGATCCGGCCGGAGAACCTGCCGAACTCCCCGACACCTGAGGAGAGAAACACAACTCTCGTGTTAAACACACAGGCAGTGCAGCTTCACTCGACTCGCAACAGCTTCCAATCACGTCTGACATTAGCTTCATGCAACATGATTTCTGATAAAAACGTGAGAATATGAAGTTAAAACTATCCATTTTATTTATATGGTTAATGTTCGGCATTCAGAAACTGTAAGTTGCAATATAATTCAATACAGTAATTATAAATACTTGCAGGATTATAATTTTATTGTATTTATATATATAAAAATTATCTAGCACTGCAAAATAAAAATAATATATATATATATATATATATATATATATATATATATATATATATATATATAAAATAATATATATTTATATATATATATATATATATATTTATATATATATATATATATATATATATATATATATATATATATATATATAAATACAATAATAATAAATATAATATAATATAAATAAAAATACAATAAATAATAAATATAAATAAATATACAGGGAGTGCAGAATTATTAGTCAAATGAGTATTTTGACCACATCATCCTCGTTATGCATGTTGTCTTACTCCAAGCTGTATAGGCTGGAAAGCCTACTACCAATTAAGCATATTAGGTGATGTGCATCGCTGTAATGAGAAGGGGTGTGGTCTAATGACATCAACACCCTATATCAGGTGTGCATAATTATTAGGCAACTTCCTTTCCTTTGGCAAAATGGGTCAAAAGAAGGACTTGACAGGCTCAGAAAAGTCATGAGGGATGCAGCAGTCTTAAAATAGCCAAGCTTCTGAAGCGTGATCATCGAACAATCAAGCGTTTCATTCAAAATAGTCAACAGGGTCGCAAGAAGCGTGCGGAAAAACCAAGGCGCAAAATAGCTGCCCGTGAACTGAGAAAAGTCAAGCGTGAAGCTGCCAAGATGCCACTTGCCACCAGTTTGGCCATATTTCAGAGCTGCAACATCACTGGAGTGCCCAAAAGCACAAGGTGTGCAATACTCAGAGACATGGCCAAGGTAAGAAAGGCAGAAAGTCGACCACCACTGAACAAGACACACAAGCTGAAACGTCAAGACTGGGCCAAGAAATATCTCAAGACTGATTTTTCTAAGGTTTTATGGACTGATGAAATGAGAGTGAGTCTTGATGGGGCCGTGGCTGGATTGGTAAAGGGCAGAGAGCTCCAGTCCGACTCAGACGCCAGCAAGGTGGAGGTGGAGTACTGGTTTGGGCTGGTATCATCAAAGATGAGCTTGTGGGGCCTTTTCGGGTTGAGGATGGAGTCAAGCTCAACTCCCAGTCCTACTGCCAGTTTCTGGAAGACCCTTCTAACCCTTCTTCAAGCAGTGGTACAGGAAGAAGTCTGCATCCTTCAAGAAAAACATGATTTTCATGCAGGACAATGCTCCATCACACGCGTCCAAGTACTCCACAGCGTGGCTGGCAAGAAAGGGTATAAAAGAAGAAAATCTAATGATATGGCCTCCTTGTTCACCTGATCTGAACCCCATTGAGAACCTGTGGTCCATCATCAAATGTGCAATTTACAAGGAGGGAAAACAGTACACCTCTCTGAACAGTGTCTGGGAGGCTGTGGTTGCTGCTGCACGCAATGTTGATGGTGAACAGATCAAAACACTGACAGAATCCATGGATGGCAGGCTTTTGAGTGTCCTTGCAAAGAAAGGTGGCTATATTGGTCACTGATTTGTTTTTGTTTGGTTTTTGAATGTCAGAAATGTATATTTGTGAATGTTGAGATGTTATATTGGTTTCACTGGTAAAAATAAGTAATTGAAATGGGTATAAATTTGTTTTTTGTTAAGTTGCCTAATAATTATGCACAGTAATAGTCACCTGCACACACAGATATCCCCCTAAAATAGCTAAAACTAAAAACTACTTAAAATATTGATACAAAAATATTCAGCTTTGATATTAATGAGTTTTTTGTGTTCAGTGAGAACATGGTTGTTTTTCAATAATAAAATTAATCCTCAAAAATACAACTTGCCTAATAATTCTGCACTCCCTGTATATATATATATATATTTGTATTGTATTTATATATGTATATATATATAAATACAATACAATAAAATAATAATAAATATAATATATAATATAAATAAAAATACAATAAAATAATAAATATAAATAAATAAATAAATAAATAAATATATATATATATATATATATATATAGTCTCGCACTACAAAATTTGTATTTGTAGAAAATGCTATTTGTGAGAAAAATACACATATGTATATGTGTGTATATTTTTCTCACAAATAGCATTTTCTACCAATTAAAATGTTATTTATATATATATATATATACATATACATACACACACACACACATTTATTATTGTATTGTATTTCTTTATATTATGTAAATTTTTACATTTATGCAAATTAAATAAAAAAAATGTCTTTTCTTAAACTCAAATAGCATGGGTTACACTGAGATACTCAGTTTCCCTCAGACGGGTTTATTCCTGCGCTCACATTCTCACAAGACTTCCTGTCATCTGCTGCTTTCAAACATAAACTGAAGCAGAAGTCAAATAAACACTGGGATTCCTGCACAGCCGAGTCAGACCTCCGTCGTTCGTGAAGAAAAGGAAAATATCAGATGGCAGAAAATTCACATAACACAAACAACCCCTCGAAATAAGACCGGAAACAAAGTCTTTCTCTCCAACAGACGTCGCACAATTAGACTGATTGCGCTCGGTAAACACAGAGCACACGGAGGCCGTAATGGAAACCATCTGACGGCATCACAAATCCTGCATACGCCAGCGAAAGCATGGTGGCCGCTTGTGTCTCGTCTCCATCAGCCGATCTGACGGGCGGAGTGTGCTGAGGTGGGGGGAATTTGGGACAGGCAGCGCGCAGGACGGCCTCGGGCCTCGAGACCTCCAGAAGCAAGATCTGGACTCATCAGGCCAATCAGAGTTGACCTCATGTGAAAGGCAGGCATGCCTTCTGCCATGGCAATTAATGCCAATCATAGCCTGGACCAATCAAACGCATCCGTCTACCTGGACGCACTGCCGGCCTCTGGCGTGTTCGTGGGCTGGATATTCACATGCGTGCATGTGTTTGAGAGAAAGAAAAACATTCAACGTGAAACAAATTCATGCATTTATCAGTCGCTTTTATCATCGCATTCAAGAACACATTGACGTTCTAATCAGTTCTCGCTTTCCCTGGGAATCGAACCCATTACCTTGATGTTGCAAGCGGCGTTCTCAACTGATTGAGTGACAAGAAAGTAAATCAATTTAGTTCATTTTGTGTTCAGTTCGCCAAATTCAATGTTCAGCTGTTTAATGCTGATTCAGTTCGGTTTTAACAGCGGTGGAAATGCTGCAAAGTTCATTAATTATGAAGCAAATTCAATTCGACTGAAAAACAACTACAGAAGACAATAGAATCAATGCATTCAGCTGCTTCAGTTTAGCACAAAAATAGTGCCAAATTCACTATTCAATTATGAAACGAGCTTAATTCAACTATAAGCGGCTCTACAGAAACTCAAGTCAGTTCAATGTTGATTCAATTTAGTTCAATAATGTTGCAGTTCATCAATTATGAAACTAATTTAAATCAGCTCTACAGAAATCATTATTCAGCTCAGTTTCAGTGTTGATTTCATTTATTTCAGTAATTGAGAATAACAGTCAATGTTGCATTTATCAATTATGAAACTAATTCATTCAACTCAAGTCAGTTCAATGTTGATTCAGTTCAGTTCAATAACAATGTTAATGCAGCCAATTTCCTTAGTTATGAAGCAAACTCAATTCAACTCTATAGAAGACAATAGAATCATTATTCAGTCTAATTCAATAATAGTGTCGATGTTGCACTTCATCAATTACGTTGTAATTTACAGCTGTAAAGCAGCTCTAGAGAAGATAATACATTCACATTCATGCTTTTATCAGCCGCTTTTATCATCGCATTCAAGAAACACATTGACATTCTAATCAGTTCTTGCTTTCCCTGGGAATCGAACCCATCACCTTGATGTTGCAAGCGCTGCTCTCCACACATTAGTGGCATTATCCAGAGCAAGCGAGTTCAGTGTTGATTCAGTTCAGTTCAATAATTGTGTCAAAGAGCGTCAATTATGAAACAAGTAGATATTAAGACACACATGCACACAGAACGATGTGCCGATGAAATGCAGTTGTCACTCCTGAAAGTTTGCGGTGTGAGTGTTTCAGTCGGTGCGTTTGGCCTCGGGATCACAGATTGGCTCCAGTGCCTGCGGGGCCAGACGGAGGCAGAGTAAGTGATCCAAACGCAGGCAGAAAGGTCAATCCTCCACCGGCGCTCACGTCTTTCCTCCCACTGTACGAGTCCTGCAGCCAACGCCAATAACCCAAACACAGCCCTGTTGATGTCTGTTTCCATGGAGATTCGTGCATCTCGTAACCTCATGTTAACAACGACATAAACACAAACACACACACACACACACACACACACACACACTCAGCTGATTCCCAGCCTTTCTCCAGGGAGTGAAACACTCCGAATTACTGCTAATTTACATTTCGGGATGGTGGAATCAGTGGTGAATTTGGCAAAGGTCAATGTGGAGCTGAAGGAAGTGGAGAAGAAAAGATTGTGGGAAGGCAAGAATCCGTGAGGCAAAAAACAGCATCTGTCATTTTATCAGCGCCGAGCCCCTCGCGGGCGTAATGTCATATGACATATCCATCCGACAGCTAGCACACGGATACCTACATACATCTCTTCAGACGATTTCTGACTGCGTGCACGTGTTTGGAGCACAGAGAGAGAGACGAGCCCGAAGACGAGCCTGCCAGCCTTCTCACCAACACACTGCTGATGACAATCTGCCAGCGGCACGCGCGCACACACACACACGCGCACGCATACGTGTCTTCACACCATCAGAGCATGGGAACATGTGAGCTGACAGTGACCAGTGATGAGGGAATCAGACCTCATTTAGACAATATGCGTGTGGTTCGAGAGATGAAACTGGTTCAGAAACTGAGTCTGACTTTGGCTCATGATCTTAAAAAAAAAAATTTGGTTACATAAAGAAAAAGAAACAAAAAAGATGATATTTATGACATGCAATATGACCTTAATCGTTTTAAAAATCTAATTTGATGATTCATTCTACAAAAAAACAATCAATAAAGAATTGATTTTTAAAATTCCATGATTTACATTACAAAATTAAATACAAATGAATAAAATAAAATAATGATGACTGAAAAATGATGTCATAACTCGAACACATTACAAAGACTTATTTCTAATCAGATAAAATGACATCCATAAATCTGAAAAATTTATATATAAATATATATACATTTTTCAGATTTATGGATGTCATTTTATCTGATTATCTAAGATTATCTATGAATCTAAATCTAATTATATATATATATATATATATATATATATATATAAAATTAGATTTAGATTCAATTGAATTCTGTTAAGAGAATCAATAACTAGAAACAACTCTAGCACAAATTAATTAAATACCTACATATCAAATAATAAAACAAAATAAATAAGATGGATGGATGGAAAGAAAGATGGATGGATGATAGAGGGATAGATGGAAGGATGGATACAAGGATAGATGGATGGATAGGAGGATAGATGAATAGGAAAATAGATGGATGGAAGGATGGATAGGAGGATAGATGATGGAAGCAAGGATGAATGGATGGATAGATGTATGGAAGGATAGATGATGGGTAGAAAGATGGATAAATGGATGAAAAATTGGATGGATGAATGAATGGATAGGAGGATAGATGTATGGATGGATGGAAGGATGGATGGATAGGAGGATAGATGGATGGAAGGATGGATGCATGGATAAAAAGATAGATGGATGGTAGTTTAGGAGGATAGATGATGGGTAGAAGGATGGATAGATGGATAAATGGATGAAAAATTGGATTATAATAATTTATTACATTAAAGGATGGATGGATGGATGGATGGATAGGAGGATGGATGGAAAAATGGATGGATAGGAAAATAGATGGATGGAAGGATGGATAGGAGGATAGATGAATGGAAGCAAGGATGGAATGATAGATGATGGAGAATAGGAGGATAGATGATGGGTAGATGCATGAATGACTAAATAAGACAGATGAATGGATGAACAGAAGGATGGGTAGATTGATGGATGGAGGGTTGAATAGATAAACGGATGGAAAGATCAATGAATTGAGAAACTGATATTTCCAAACAAATAAATTAAATAATCTCTTTAAATCTAAAACTTTTTTGACAATTTACAATAATCTCAAACATTTAAACAAGTCAATTAAAAGTTCAAACGGCTGAAAGCGTTTTATCGGCCGTGACTCTCATCCGTCGCTCTGCTGTCGGGAACGACAGAGAACCATTTCTGCTTCTATTGTTCCCTCCGGTTCACAGAGAACAGCGATCGCAGATTCTAGGTTGGTAGTTCAGTTTGTGTAACTAGTTGATGGATTCAGATGATCTAAAGCGACTCCAGATGAATAATGCATTTGTGAAATAACGCTTTGCACGACGCGTCTCGGCCTCTCCGACGGTTTGACGCTGGTGGAGGCTGAAGGATGCGGGATGAATTTGCATGGAGTCCATGTTCAGCCGGTTTCTGCTGATCCGCGTGTTTCCCAGTGTTCTTGAGTGGCGTGAAGCAGGAGCCCTTGATGCTGGAGCCAATATTGGACTTGGCTGCGGTTTCACCTCAGGGCTACAGGTTAATGGTCCTCTTTGCCCGAAACACACACACACATTAGCAATACTGCTATCTCAGCAAACACACCAAGAGAAGGCGGCTAAATATGAAGCGATAGATGGAACCGGAGAGAAACGCAGATGGAAGCGCGTTACGGACTGAAAGAACAAACGGATGAACTCTGACAGTGGGAGAATGAACGGGTTAAATGTGAACGACTGATATGAGGGTGTCAGTGCCTGATGAAGAACACAGTGGCATCACAGTTTCTACATGAATATGAAGCAGCACAACTGTTTTCAACACAGATAAAAAAAATCATAAATGTTTGTTGATCATCAAATCAGAATGATTTGTGAAGATCATCTGACACTGAAGACTGGAGTAATGATGCTGAAAATTCAGCTTTAATCACTGGAATAAATGACACTTTACTATATATTCACATAGAAAACAGCTGTTTTACACTGATATAATATTACACTGTTTTACTGTATTTATCATCTAATAAATTCAGCTTTAATCACAGGAATAAATGACACTTTACTATATATTCACATAGAAAACAGCTGTTTTACACTGTTATAATATTAAACTGTTTTACTGTATTTATCATCTAATAAATTCAGCTTTAATCACAGGAATAAATGACACTTTACTATATATTCACATAGAAAACAGCTGTTTTACACTGATATAATATTACACTGTTTTACTGTATTTATCATCTAATAAATTCAGCTTAAATCACAGGAATAAATGACACTTTACTATATATTCACATAGAAAACAGCTGTTTTACACTGATATAATATTACACTGTTTTACTGTATTTATCATCTAATAAATTCAGCTTTAATCACAGGAATAAATGACACTTTACTATATATTCACATAGAAAACAGCTGTTTTACACTGATATAATATTACACTGTTTTACTGTATTTATCATTTAATAAATTCAGCTTTAATCACAGGAATAAATGACACTTTACTATATATTCACATAGAAAACAGCTGTTTTACACTGATATAATATTACACTGTTTTACTGTATTTATCATCTAATAAATTCAGCTTAAATCACAGGAATAAATGACACTTTACTATATATTCACATAGAAAACAGCTGTTTTACACTGATATAATATTACACTGTTTTACTGTATTTATCATCTAATAAATTCAGCTTTAATCACAGGAATAAATGACACTTTACTATATATTCACATAGAAAACAGCTGTTTTACACTGATATAATATTACACTGTTTTACTGTATTTATCATTTAATAAATTCAGCTTTAATCACAGGAATAAATGACACTTTACTATATATTCACATAGAAAACAGCTGTTTTACACTGATATAATATTACACTGTTTTACTGTATTTATCATTTAATAAATTCAGCTTTAATCACAGGAATAAATGACACTTTACTATATATTCACATAGAAAACAGCTGTTTTACACTGATATAATATTACACTGTTTTACTGTATTTATCATCTAATAAATTCAGCTTTAATCACAGGAATAAATGACACTTTACTATATATTCACATAGAAAACAGCTGTTTTACACTGATATAATATTACACTGTTTTACTGTATTTACCATCTAATAAATTCAGCTTTAATCACAGGAATAAATGACTCTTTTCTAAACTCAGGCCAAAATAAAATAAAAACTAGAAAAAAGTAAAATGATTTTTGTTTTTGTGATATACATTTTCCTGACAATTATGCATATTTTCGTCCCACATTCTCATTACCGCTTTCCACTGTAATATGAAAACCAAAATTAAAATTAAAGCATTGTAAAAAAATAATAAATAAACTAAATAATGGTTTTCAATAATGAAAGGCTTCATGTTTTTAGGCAAAATATTTCTTAGTAATTTTGGGTTGAAAATTGACCTGGCATGTAATCAAACACACAATGATCTCGAGGAACTTTCATAAACGGAATAAACCAGATGAACATAAGCAGCGCGAGGCTAACGTTCACCGTCATCCATGACTTCAGATGGGATGACTCCTGCTTTTCCATTAGGACTCTCTCGTTCTCACTGTCATCAGGAGTGTGTGAGAGGTCCTCCCTCACATCCGAGCCAAGAGCCAAAGCTTTCCCACATGTCTACGTCCATGTTGCATTAGAGCGACCCTGGCTCGCCCCCCTCCCCCCCTCCCTCGCTCAGAGCGCCCACACCAGCCTCGCCGCGGGCCCCGAACCGTCTCGCGCTCCACACCGGCCACGGCCATTAATTAAGACCAGAAATTCCCTCTCACTTTTCCTCCTCTCCTCCTCCTCTGCCAGGAGAAAAGGCCGATGAGGACATTTTGAAAGAGTTAGCAGATGTTGAGTGATTAGCCCGAGGCGTTTTCGACATCGCCCGAGTGATGTATTTGATGTGGAGTTTATTCAGCTCCAATAAACGTATAAAGAATTACAATAATAATTCACAGATGTATATTGTGAGGATTATACGTGGAGGCCTCGCTTTGAACCGCACCACGGCAGCCAAGAGTAACAAAGGCAGGAGAAAAGGATGAAGACGGCTTTGTTTTTCGGCTTTCTGCTAATCAAAGGGTCAGAGAAGCTTGAGAGAGCTGTTCTAACACGCACCTTTATAATATTCAGTTTGCTCAAACAATTGGATGGATGGATGGTGTTTGGGATGGATGAATGGATGGTGTTTGGGACGGATGGATGGTGTTTGGGACGGATGGATGGATGGATGGTGTTTGGGATGGATGGATGGATGGATGGATGGTGTTTGGGATGGATGGATGGATGGATGGATGGTGTTTGGGATGGATGGATGGATGGATGGATGGTGTTTGGGATGGATGGATGGTGTTTGGGATGGCGTTTGGGATGGCGTTTGGGACGGATGGATGGCGTTTGGGACGGATGGATGGCGTTTGGGACGGATGGATGGCGTTTGGGACGGATGGATGGCGTTTGGGACGGATGGATGGCGTTTGGGACGGATGGATGGCGTTTGGGACGGATGGATGGCGTTTGGGACGGATGGATGGATGGCGTTTGGGACGGATGGATGGATGGCGTTTGGGACGGATGGATGGATGGATGGCGTTTGGGACGGATGGATGGATGGATGGTGTTTGGGATGGATGGATGGTGTTTGGGATGGATGGATGGATGGATGGTGTTTGGAATGGATGGTTGGATGGTGTTTGGAATGGATGGTTGGATGGTGTTTGGGATGGATGGATGGTTGGTGTTTGGGATGGATGGATGGTGTTTTGGATGGATGGATGGTGTTTGGGATGGATGGATGGATGGATGGTGTTTGGAATGGATGGTTGGATGGTGTTTGGAATGGATGGTTGGATGGTGTTTGGGATGGATGGATGGTGTTTTGGATGGATGGATGGTGTTTGGGATGGATGGATGGTGTTTGGAATGGATGGTGTTTGGGATGGATGGATGGTGTTCGGGATGGATGGATGGTGTTCGGGATGGATGGATGGATGGATGGTTGGTGTTTGGGATGGATGGATGGTTGGTGTTTGGGATGGATGGATGGTTGGTGTTTGGAATGGATGGTGTTTGGGATGGATGGATGGTGTTTGGGATGGATGGATGGTGTTCGGGATGGATGGATGGATGGATGGTGTTTGGGATGGATGGAGTTTGGGATGGATGGATGGATGGATGGTGTTTGGGATGGATGGCTGAATGGTGTTTGGGATGGATGGATGGATGGATGGTGTTTGGGATGGACGGACGGACGTGTTTGGGATGGACCGATGTGTTTTGGATGGACGGACGGACGTGTTTTGGATGGACGGACGGACGTGTTTGGGATGGATGGATGTGTTTAGGATGTGTTCAGTCTGATGTTTATGGGAACGACTGAAATTAAAAGGAAGTGACGTTTATGATAGGAATGCTTATACGATGTTCAGGACAACAGAAAGAGCTGATCTAAGGTCAACGTGTCATGCAGAGAAAAGCTCAAGCTATAGTCTCACAGAGTCAGATCTATATAGTTTAAATATACTTTATAATCAAACTATCGTAACGGAGTAATTTTAATGAGCTCATCTGGCCGGTGAATCTCAGAGCTGGTGCAAAACTACCAACATCTCTGCGCTCAGATGCTTTCTTGTGTCAATTATTGTTGTGTTTATTTTGTTATTGAGAGGAAGGTGGGCAGCACATATTCACTCTCAGCGACGTTTAGATGCAATTAGCTTTTTAGGTGATAAATAAATGCTGCAAATACCAGTAAATAGACGATTGCATGACTGATTTAAACACTCTCCTCCCTTAAATTTAACATTTGAAAGGGAAACTCCAACAAATGCATATGCAATAAGAGAGCCAATATGCAACCGTGTTCGGCGTTCATTTTTCACTGCATGTCTTTAGTAAATCCTGAACGCAAAGAGGGTTTGTGTTGGTGCAAGCTCCCCGTATATTTAAAATGAACTAAAGGAGGAAAACATAGCATAAAATAAGCCCAGGAAATACTGTGGTACTAAACACTGAGTCAAAGACAGTTCACCATAGTATTACCCTCATGGTCAACGCACATTTCATTAAACAATACGAAAAAAGCAGCAATATCAGAGGAGGTCACCTCTCATTTGTTGCTGTCTTAGATTTTATGTAGCGTAAATACTGGAAAAGAGAAACACAGGGAGAGAGAGAGAGAGAGTCGTGCTCGTCTGATGTTGATGAAAAATGGCAGAATTACATTCAAAACAAACAACTGCAATTCGCTGCCCAACTAAAGAGCAACAAATCTCAAAAATGGCAAACTGGTAAGCATCTTAATGCCTGACATAAAACACAAGGAAAAACACGGCCATGGCGATGCATAGCAACTGCAGAATTTCAGTCAAGGAGAAAGAAGGCGAAAAAAAAACACCTTATTACTTCTAACTCCTGCAAGCCATTTTGGTCTCCAAAGGTTTCAGAGCGCCCGAGGCGCAGTGTCTGCAGTGTTTCGGGAAATGACTTGCCTTCGCACGAACACGGCTATGTTCTGCAGCAGCCGCGCTCTCAGCATCCCCTCTCACTCGCTCCTTAACCCTTTCCTGCCTCGCGCGGCACTGACTCACAGACACCGAGCTCTCCATGCAGCCCTGTCGCATTGTTTCGCTTCACACCCACATAAACGGCTCCTCGCGAGCATCTTGTTTGGCTACTTAAGCATGTGAAAACAAACATGGCGATGAAGAACGGCCACGAGGTCATGATGTGCGACGGACGGACAGGAGGGAGAGAGAGAGAGAGAGAGAGAGAGAGCACACCCACTCAAGAGTGTGGATTAAATCGGCAAACTCGTTGACACAACACATAATTAAAACATCTCGCTGGAGGTCAGGAATTTTCTAATTAGTAGACAAAGCTGCAATTGCGATCGCCTTGAGTCGGAGCGTCCACAGGTTACGGCTCAAGATGAAAGCATTTCCCCGAGCACATCTCCGAAGGGGTCATCGAGCTAAACGCCCGGAAACTTCCCTGGCAAACAAACTTTCCTCGCTAGGAAACTTCCCCGTCTCTCGGTTTTCAGAGCCTGAGAGCGACGAAGCAGCGAGACGCTGAAAGAAGGGCTAATTAGCAGTCATTATTTTTCTAGCAAACACAAGTTTTGAGGGGAACACAGTGAAACTGAGCAGGAACTATAATTAACTGGAAGTTCGTTCGGGGAGAGATCAGAAGGTTCCTCTCAGAACCGGCTGTAATGCGACTATTTATTCCTATAAACAGAGCTCTTTTGAACAGAACCGCTCGGCCGAGAGAGTTGCGTGAAGGTAAACACGGGAACACGACCCAAACACATGTGCGCAAACCGTGGCATTTTCCATCGCCATCCGCCTTGACCCGGATCTCCTCTGACTCAACGTAGAAAAACTCACATCCCATTAAAAAAAAGGCTGCATTTGAACGAGCATCTTTAAAAAGTGGCACATTAAAAATTGAAAGCGTTTCACATATAAAACGAACCCAATTAGAGTTCGAACGGGAAGTCGGCGTAATGAGTATCAAGTCTAAACGATGATCCCGCTAATGAGGCCTTGTTGGTTTTGCCATCCTCACATTTTAAACGCCGTGGTGGGGAGTCATTTCTACGGCTGTTTTAAAATTTAATTGAAGGAGGAGCTAAAGATAACAACGAACGCCTTTGTGGCGAGCTAAACGAGAGAGACGCGTTGCAGGAGGTTCCCAAACACTTTTTGATGTCTTTGTGAAACTGAACTACTGCAGAAAAACATTTAAACCTAAGAACCTCCAACGAGGGTGACCTGACAGAAGGAAAACAATCTCTAATAGGGTCGTTACGGGAAGGCGCGGCACGAAGAGTTATTTTTGAGCGTGAACGCGGGGGACCCAGAGCCTATTCGAGGAGAATCAAAGTTTCTTTTAACGCTGATGTGGCGACCGAAGTCCCTACATCAAGACAATGATCCACCCAGAGCTGTCAAACGTGTCTCCTAAATGCCGGCAAAGACTCAAAACATCTCTCTCCGAATGAATAAAGCATGCACACACACCACGGAGAGCTCATGAACATTTTAAAAGGCTTCAGAAGAGCGAACCGTTTGCCCTTTTCCATTCAACGGTTGTGTACCTACTGGGACAGACTCTTTAGGTTGTCAACTTCTCAAACTTTTCTTGATGCAATAACAGTCATGTTTAATACGATCGTGTCCCAGAAAAGTAGTAAGACTCTTAAGAGCCTTTCATGCGACTCGCATCACTGATCCCCAATGCACTGAACTCCACAGAGCCGAGCCGGCGGTGGCGTCGCATGCAGGTCAAATGTTGTAATGCATCGCTTAAAGTGTAAATCCCTTTGAGTCCGTTTTCTGCGGACTGAACGTTTGACAGGACGCATAAATCATACGCTTTTATTCATTTAGCAGAATAGAAAAGCATGATAAACACATTAGGTACATTTGCGGTCCAAAATTTGGAATGGTTAAAAAAAATTTTTTTTGAAAGTCTATTCTGCTTCAAAGCGGCATTTACCTGATCAAACACAGTAAAATTATTGTAGCTTAAAAAACAATACTGTTTTCTATATGAATTTATAATAAAGTGTCATTTATTCCTGTGATTAAAGCTGAATTTATGAGATGATAAATACAGTAAAACAGTGTAATATTATATCAGTGTAAAACAGCTGTTTTCTATGTGAATATATAGTAAAGTGTCATTTACTCATGTGATTAAAGCTGAATTTATTAGATGATAAATACAGTAAAACAGTGTAATATTATATCAGTGTAAAACAGCTGTTTTCTATGTGAATATATAGTAAAGTTTCATTTATTCCTGTGATTAAAGCTGAATTTATTAGATGATAAATACAGTAAAACAGTGTAATATTATATCAGTGTAAAACAGCTGTTTTCTATGTGAATATATAGTAAAGTGTCATTTATTCCTGTGATTAAAGCTGAATTTATTAGATGATAAATACAGTAAAACAGTGTAATATTATATCAGTGTAAAACAGCTGTTTTCTATGTGAATATATAGTAAAGTGTCATTTATTCCTGTGATTAAAGCTGAATTTATTAGATGATAAATACAGTAAAACAGTGTAATATTATATCAGTGTAAAACAGCTGTTTTCTATGTGAATATATAGTAAAGTGTCATTTATTCCTGTGATTAAAGCTGAATTTATTAGATGATAAATACAGTAAAACAGTGTAATATTATATCAGTGTAAAACAGCTGTTTTCTATGTGAATATATAGTAAAGTGTCATTTATTCCTGTGATTAAAGCTGAATTTATTAGATGATAAATACAGTAAAACAGTGTAATATTATATCAGTGTAAAACAGCTGTTTTCTATGTGAATATATAGTAAAGTGTCATTTATTCCTGTGATTAAAGCTGAATTTATTAGATGATAAATACAGTAAAACAGTGTAATATTATATCAGTGTAAAACAGCTGTTTTCTATGTGAATATATAGTAAAGTGTAATTTATTCCTGTGATTAAAGCGGAATTTAACTATTCAAAATTATTCCAAACTTTGGACTGGTAATTATATCTATGCCACTAGAATATTGAAGTCATCTTTTTGTGGAAGTGCATGTGGATATCAAAGAGATGCATGACGTTTGAAGTGAAAGAGGCTTCATCGCTTGCGTTGGACTGGAACATCAGAGCATCTTTGGTGTTTTTACAATGCAAAAGTTGCAAAGCCATGAATCAAAACAATATCATATTAGTAAATGTTCACACTGCGTTAAGCAACAGCTCGATGCCAAAATCCAGTGCTAAGCTGAAAACTAAGCTGGTTTCATCAGTTAAATCACAGAAGGCCGGCGGGGACGCCTCGCACCTGCTTCACACACCAAATCCCACTTCCTTTGTATGTATGTGCAAACCTTATCTACATATTGACTCGGTTTAAATCTACACTCTTGCAGTGATAATTGCACAAGTTTGCAGGAGGAAGTGCTGAAGTCTTCCTGTACCTGAGGCGGGACGCTGGGCGGGGGAAGCCCATCGGCATTGTGGGAAAACACCCAGAGCGTCGTCTGATATCCAAACAGCTTCACAACACAAACACACACACTGAAGAAGAACTAATGCATGAACATGTGCATGCATACAATGGGAAAAAATACGTTTAGACCGATAACAAACTCTCAGATTTTGCTGCAGTAAAACACAAAGTGCAGGAATAAAACGTGATTGTGTGCCCAGAGAGACAAGCAATAAATCGGTTCGGATACACAAGAGCTTTTTGTGCCCAGACCACCCATAAGAGACATGCCAATCACGCATGTGTGTTCAAACACAACCAATGGCACGTCATTATTATTAGCATATGACGACATGTAGACCAGGATTGCATGATATTGTTACCAAATAGTTTATTTATGCACTAGATACTTAATTGTGGATGCTTTGCCGTACGGCAGCACTAACGTAAAGCCACAGCGTAAATTAACGCAAAGATTGAAACCTTTAAGAGTGCATGATGGAGTGATTATGTGCATTTAAAATTATGCCTTTTGCTCATTCTTATTGAATTGCATTGTGTTGTCCATTAGCCAAAACACTCGATTTCACAGGTTTCTTTTTTGTGTTGTTGTTGTTGTATAACAACCGTCTTATCACAGATTAAATGCAAACGATACGATGGACTTGAGCGCAGTACTGTCCGTCTGGAAACCTGTTCGAAAACCAGCATTCTTCTGGCAAATCTGTTTTAGTGGTTCTGACATTTGTAGCTCATATGACTAATGTTCTTCAATTATATTGAGCTTATATTTACAATACTGAGCATGACATGAAGATTAACTTCTTAACCGTATCAGGCAAAATATCTGTGCATACTTATGCGCGCGCACACACACACACACAGTCCCTCCTGAACACGTAATGAACAGTCTGACGCTCTGAAACTACAGTGAGGGAAATATCAGATCGTCTTCAGAGCGAGATCACAGAGAGCATCACTCAACTGTGTTCATTACGGCTCAGAATACATAATTTATGGATTGTTAAAAAATACATGTCTGGGTTCTTCAGACAGCAATATGACAGATGTAGAAAGGAGAACTGCGGTGCGAGCGACTGTGATTTAGGCTGGTGCGGAAAATAAGAGCGTTTGAATGTTGGTTTGATGGCGTAGCACTGCTTTATAATTACCATCTGCAGGTTTCAGTCAGTGACACACACACACACACACACAAAAGGAAACAAAAACAAGCAATCCGACATGCTTATTTGAATTCATTCACTTGTAGATTTACAACAGCATTTCAGAACAAGCCAAACATGTTTAACATGTTCACATGCATATTAATTAAACGACAAATGTATTTACAAAACCTTTGAGTGCTCAACCCGAGTTCATTTAGTAAACGCCACATTGCTCGAGTCAACCTGACGTATTGTTTAGCCAAAAAAAAGGCAGCGAGGAAAAAGAAAACATTGTGAAATCTGAGAGTTAATTAGGCTCTGTGAATAAAATCCCTCAGCAGGCCGTGAGGTAAACGGCTCTTAGCAGACGGATGCGAGGAAAAGGCAGGATTACCGACTCCTGCATTATGCATTCAATGATCGATTCTAAATCTTAATTACCCGAATCACAAACACACACCGGTTCTAATGAACTGTGTGGCCCGTCAAACAGCAGGCTGGATATATTTATTAAGATCACGGTTAAATTTAATTATCTGGCCAATTAGCCACGGACGGCTCTGATGTCTCAGAGGACAAGGGGAGACGCATGTCCTCTTAAACAAAAGCTTTTGTGACATCTGCTGCCAAAACTGATAAAACGCACAAGTATGAATTAATCGGGATCTGAACTGAACAATTTATGCAGCACTGCTGGGATTCCTTCCATTAGAAAACATTGCAAACTTTTTAAAACTGATCAAATGGAGGAAGCAATGAACAGAGAGAGAGAGAGAGAGAGAGAGAGAGAGAGAGGAATTAAGCTGAGCCAAAAAGTGTGACTTGGATTTAATATTTTATAATTGCCAAGGGACATTCTAAGATCAATGAATTTTTTTGCCCGAGACGCACATCAGAAAGAGATGTACTTCAGTCTTTTTAGGGAACATTGGTCTATTTAATTCAGGCGCCTGATGCATGAGAAATATTCCTCCCTGGCCTCCTCCGAGTCCCTCGGGCAGAGCTGCGGGCACACATTACCACTTTTAATGGGCCGCCCTTAGAAGAGGCGAAATAAGCCAATAACCCGTCCACGCTAATGGATTGGCTTGTTTATTCACTCCAGCCTCTCCTCGGCTAATTTTAGCCGCTCCATGTTTTTCCACCCGAACACGCACGCAAAACAAAATACGTCTGTGAAAACACGTCGCATCAAAACACAATCGACACACCATATGCTCGTCGGGCGCGGGAACACTGGAGGAGATTTGTTGATTTAGATGCTACTTTTGGAGGGGAAATCGGCTGGACACGTCAAGTGTGTTTTATTAAAAACACACCACACCGCACGGATCACTGGTGCCGTGTTAAACAGGAAAAGAAGCGTATGAATGGACATTTATACTGGAGGTATGGAAACCCAGCTCACGTGTGGCGGAGAGCACAGATCAGACGCCGCGCAATTAACCCTCATTAATGCACTAAACGACTGACCCAATTACACCGTGCCAGCATTTCACAGAGAAACTCAAACTAACCATCACTGCACAAAACACCGTCTTGTTTTTTAGTGCTAATACATGAAGATTCCTAAATCAAGACACACTTACTTTAGAAGCCCTACGGCATTAGATATTAAAGTCCCTATGAAACCATAATGGATGTTTGGGCATTTGGCTTTTAGTATGAATATGTTAAGGTTTTCTATAAGCTTGTGATCCACAACAATGACAAAATTCAAATTTAGGTTAACATTAAGTGTTTAAAACTCACAGTTAATATGGATCAATGATTTTGATGACATCACTTTGCACTTCAGCTCTCCAGTCCAATCAAACACTCTAGAATCTGAAGCTCCGCCCCCTTCATTATAACAGAGGCTGAAGCTGCGGCAGAAATCGGTCACTCGTTCACACACGGTTTTCTACATGAGCGGCTCATAGTCTCTATATAGAGCGATTCAGACAGTGGGAATATCTTTGATTGGAGGAATGAAGTCTGGATTGACGTTAGTGTGAGTGAAGCACCGCAGATCCAGAGACACGACAGACCAGAGCGGATCATGTGATGGAGAAACACATCCACCCGCTTGAGTTCTGCACGCAATCATGTGTTTTAGAGAGAGATGGAGGAGATCAGAGGAGAAACACATCCACCCGTTTGAGTTCTGCACACAATCATGTGTTTTAGAGAGAGATGGAGGAGATTAGAGGAGAAACGCATCCACCCGTTTGAGTTCTGCACGCAATCATGCGTTTTAGAGAGAGACGGAGGAGATTAGAGGAGAAACACATCCACCCGTTTGAGTTCTGCACACAATCATGTGTTTTAGAGAGAGATTAGAGAGATTAGAGGAGAAACGCTCACAGATCAGGAGGAAACTGCGGCTTTAATAAAGGGGAGGAGCTTCTCGAGAAGCCCCGCCCTCTTCCTGTTTCAGTATAAATCATCAAAAGTGACAGTAAAGACATGTATAATGTTACAAAAGATTCTATTTCAAATCAATTCTGTCATTTTAAACTTTCTATTCATCAAAGAATCCTAAGAAATAAAATGTATCATGTTTTCTACAACAAAAAAAAAGTTTTCAACACTAATAATAATCATAAATGTTTGTTTGAGGAAACTGCAGCTTTATCAAGATCAACAGCTGTTAGAAACTAAACGCTATTGGATGTTTTAATAAAGGGGAGGAGCTTCTAGATAAAACACGCCCTCTTCCTGTTTCAGAGGAGATTACAGTAATACTGGGGGACTAAGACTTTTCCAAAAAAGAAATGTATCAAAGTAAAGAGAGTTTTTATTTGAAACAAGGTAAATAAGTAATTTTGCTTCTCAAGTAAATGCATCTTGATTTAAGATTGATTTGTATGGGAAAACAAGAGTTTTTTTGCCCGATTCTCACATTTATGATTTAATATTGCTTTCAAGATCATGTGACATGAGCGACTGTCCAAAGACGTTGTGTCGCATCATCCTATCGTTCCATTTACAGAAAGTGGAATATCTGAATGTGTTTTCCAGTCGCTCTGAAGCAGGTGCGGAGTTTGGCCTGCCGTCTCCACACAGAAATTCAATTACAACTCGTCCTGAAGCGCCTCCATCTGCAAACAATATGGTGCTCTTCTTTTTAATCAAGCCTTCCCCTGACGCAGCGACCGAAGGCCCGTCAAATTAAAAGTCACTTGCAGAATCGTTACGTCCGCTAACCAAAAATAAATAAGTGATGATGATTTGCCGGAGAAAGGTGTAAAGGTGAAACTTGCAGCTGAATTTGGTTACGGTAACTCACTTCCCCAGCAGCAAATCGTTTGATTATAAAATCAATTCAACTTCGGCTCTCAAAACACTGTTCAGGGTTTGAGCTACATGTGTTTTTGAATTATACGCGCAGTTATGGACCAGAAACGCGAGTCAAATCGGTGCATAACGTGCTGCGCTTGCATGTGGACGCCATACATTTGTACGTCTCTTTCCATCTCAGATTTGCTCTTCCACTGGCAGCCTTTAATGAAAGATCATTCCAGCACTTTCACTTGCTCGTGTCCCGAGGCATCAACCTTTCCACCAGCAGAACGTAGCTGACACAAATAATAAAATCAAAAAGAAACAACATTCTTTAATAGAGAGCAACACAAAAGTGTTTTGCTGTAATGTCACAACGTCGCAGAGCTCAACGAGACCGCGGCTAATTCCAGCGTTGACTCTAAATACATTTCCGAAGGATGATGGGAAGTAGATCCTGGGGTGAATTACAGCCGACTGGATTCAGATTCCAGTCATATTCGCTTCAAAAGACTCAATGGCCTCCAGTGCACCGAACAAACAACCAGCGTTACACACAAACCACTCAAACAGACGCACAGCGCTGGTGTTCAAATTACAACACAATAAAACACATTAAGAAAATAAAGCACATTTGAAGATCATTTAGATGCATTATGCTAATTAATTACTTACTAAATAGATTTCCCTCATTACAGTAATGCATATGGATGGAATAATTCTTATTCAATCACTCAATAGTGATTCTTATTATAGTAAAATGACTGCAATTACATGTGTACATTACATTTAAATCAGATTTAAATAAGGTTTATATATATATATATATATATATATATATATATATATATATATATATATACATATATACATACACACTTTACTATATATTCACATAGAAAACAGCTGTTTTACACTGTTATAATATTAAACTGTTTTACTGTATTTATCATCTAATAAATTCAGCTTTAATCACAGGAATAAATGACACTTTACTATATATTCACATAGAAAACAGCTGTTTTACACTGATATAATATTACACTGTTTTACTGTATTTATCATCTAATAAATTCAGCTTTAATCACAGGAATAAATGACACTTTACTATATATTCACATAGAAAACAGCTGTTTTACACTGATATAATATTACACTGTTTTACTGTATTTATCATCTAATAAATTCAGCTTTAATCACAGGAATAAATGACACTTTACTATATATTCACATAGAAAGCAGCTGTTTTACACTGATATAATATTACACTGTTTTATTGTATTTATCATCTAATAAATTCAGCTTTAATCACAGGAATAAATGACACTTTACTATATATTCACATAGAAAACAGCTGTTTTACACTGATATAATATTACACTGTTTTACTGTATTTATCATCTAATAAATTCAGCTTTAATTACAGGAATAAATGACACTTTACTATATATTCACATAGAAAACAGCTGTTTTACACTGATATAATATTACACTGTTTTACTGTATTTATCATCTAATAAATTCAGCTTTAATCACAGGAATAAATGACACTTTACTATATATTCACATAGAAAACAGCTGTTTTACACTGATATAATATTACACTGTTTTACTGTATTTATCATCTAATAAATTCAGCTTTAATCACAGGAATAAATGACACTTTACTATATATTCACATAGAAAACAGCTGTTTTACACTGATATAATATTACACTGTTTTACTGTATTTATCATCTAATAAATTCAGCTTTAATCACAGGAATAAATGACATTTACTATATATTCACATAGAAAACAGCTGTTTTACACTGATATAATATTACACTGTTTTACTGTATCATTACTGTATTACTTATGTATTATCATCTAATAAATTCAGCTTTGATGTGCAGAAATAACTTTCTTTCATAAAGGTAAAACAGTATATAGAAAGAGCTTGTAAAAGTCCTTGACCTTTTAAAAATAAATACATACATAAATAATAGCCAATAAACTTCAGGCATGACATTAAAGGGAGGGACGTTCTGAATCAAATTGATTTGACTGATTGGTGTGCAGTATAGGATATTTTTAATGTGTTTTCCTGAAGAAAAAAAAAAGAGACCATAAAGAAAGCATTCAAAGCTTTAAAATAAAGGAAAATATAAACACTTTATCTTTTGATTTTGGTGGGAAATGTGTCCCGGTCATGTTCCTGACAGGTTTCGTTTGCACCCACCTTGTATTAATGCTAATCTCTGATTGTCGTGGCTGGATGGATGATGTATTCCCAGACAAGCGTGGGACGGGCAGTGGGAATGTATCAGCAGGATATCCCATCATCCCTGACCAGCAGCTTCTAGATTTGGCTCTGGTGCCGGAGCGTCTCCATGGCAAAACTGCAGTGAAATTCATTCTACAGAAACTTAATTATATCTAGATTAACAAGGGAGGTAATTAATTTCTTTAAGATGAGTATCTGTATCTTCCCTCAGGCTCAACTTTGTTGTCAAAACTGTATATTTAACCATTTTTTTTGTGCAAAGTTTCACTAGAAGCAATATGGAGAATTCCAGAGTTTGCAGGCTTGAATATTAGTACAGATTTGTGATCATGCATATACATAAGATTACTCCTTAGATTTATATTTTTATTTATATTCCATGATTCGAAACTCTTTTTCTTCATTTGTTAACATGAACAAACAATAGACAGCTGTATTTTTTAACTAACATTAACAAAGATGAATAAATGCTGTAAAAATCACACGTTACAACATATACTTTAGTATTAACAGTAAATAATGCATAATTACAAGTAACTAACTCTAAAATCAAACCATAACTCTAAAGTAAGTACATGTAGTTAATTAACATTACTCAGTACTTATTTGAGTACAATGCAACTATGGCACCTTAAAATAAAGGGTAACCATATACAAACAGAGGGTACGGAAAGTATTCAGATTACATTTTTCACTCTGTTACATTGCAGCAATTTGCTAAAATCATTTAAATTAATTTTTCCCTCATTAATGTACACACAGCATCCCACATTGACAGAAAAACACAGAATTATTGACATTTTTGTAGATTTAGTAAAAAAGAAAACTGAAATATCTCATGGTTCTCAGTATTCAGAGCCTTTGCTGTGACACTCATATATTTAACTCAGGTGCTGTCCATTTCTTCTGACCATCCTTGAGATGCTTCTACACCTTCATTTGAGTCCAGCTGTGTTTGATTACACTGATTGGACTTGATTAGGAAAGCCGCACACCTGTCTATATAAGACCGTCCAGCTCACAGTGCATGTCAGAGCAAATGAGAATCATGAGGTCAAAAGAACTGCCTGAAGAGCTCAGAGACAATTGTGGTTACCAAATATTTTTTTTTTCATATTCAAAAATGTGTTTTGTGCACATTAATGAGGAAAGAAAAAAGGAACTTAAATGATTTTAGCAAATGGCTGCAATATAACAGTGTGACAAATGTAAGGGGGTCTGAATACTCTCCGTACCCACTGTATATAATGCTCAGTTCATGCTAACAAATGTCTCTCATCCTTCCTGTCGCATGCTTTTCTGTCTTTGCATACTATATGTTATTAAGCCTGATGTAGCGGACCCTTCCAGGAGGGATCTGAGCGCTATTGTCCGGATTCTTCCAAAGGCCAGTCGCTCTACAGGACCATAGGGAGAACCGTGGCACTAAACGGCCTTTTCCTCTGTGATGTATCGTGCCTTCAACTTCTCTCTTCCTCTGCGATCCCTCTTGGGCTGCACGGAAAAGCACTGAGGGCGTTTTACACGGATGTGAGGTGTTTTTAACAGCTGAACCTTCAAACCAATGCAGCCGCGAAGCAGAAAGGAAATCGACTGCTTTGTGAACATGAAGGAAAATATGTGCACAAAAACAATGGAATAAATGAGAGTTTGGAAAGTTGAAACACGTGACAGAAACGTCAGTGAACGATGTTTTCATTTGGTATATTGTTTATTTGCGTCTGACTGCTGGTTTACGGCTGTTGGATCGGGTGGGTGCGGTGCAGCCGACAGGAATAAACTCGCAAACTAAAAAATAATAAAGAAAAGCACATCTGAATGAAATGAGTCATGTAAGGAAGGGATCTCTGACCTGGTCTGACAGGCGTGCGTGTCGACGCAGGTCAGTGTGTGTGTGTGTGTGTGTGTGTGTGTGTGTGTGTGTGGAAAACCAATGAACATACACCATCCTTTTTGAGTCTTAGATCACTGACTTGCACGAACCGTCAAACGGACCGAAACGCTGCACACGTGCCACTCTGTGTGTGTGTGTGTGTGTTACCATCCTCTTGTGGTTTCTGAAATCACCATCAAGACAAAAACCCACATGCATTTCTGCCGTCGCTGTGCGTGAAATGGTAATTGTACTGCTGTTTGAAAAAGCCTGACAAACATTTGCAGACGAATGCAAACAAACACGTCAAACGCGAGTCATGAGGTGAAACCGTGACATCCTTCAATATGAATTCGCCTGGTTTTAATTTAGGAGGAAGTTATGCATTTGTTCACTTGCTGAAAGAACAAGAACGCAAATAACACTCGCATGCTCTGCCTGCTTTTTACAGTAATATACCACAATGTGTAAGTGTGTGTGCGTGAGAGTGAGTGTGTGTTTGAGTGAGTGTGTATGGGAGAGAGTGTATGTGCGTGCGTGAGTGTGTACGTGCGTGCGTGTGTGGGGGCACGTGCATGCATGAGAGAGTGTGTGCGTGAGAGTTAGTGTGTGTTTGAGTGAGTGTGTATGTGAGAGAGTGTATGTGCGTGCGTGCGTGAGAGTGTGTGCGTGAGTGTGTACGTGCGTGCGTGTGTGGGGGCACGTGCGTGCATGAGAGAGTGTGTGCGTGAGTGTTAGTGTGTGTGGGGGGGGGGATTCGTGCGTGCATGAGAGCGTGTGTATGTGAGAGTGTGTGTGTGTGTGTTTGAGTGAGTGTGTACGTGCGTGCGTGTGTGGGGGCACGTGCGTGCATGAGAGAGTGTGTGCGTGAGAGTTAGTGTGTGTTTGAGTGAGTGTGTATGCGAGAGAGTGTATGTGCGTGCGTGCGTGTGAGTGTGTACGTGCGTGCGTGTGTGGGGGCACGTGCGTGCATGAGAGAGTGTGTGCGTGAGTGTTAGTGTGTGTGGGGGGGGGGGGGGGGATTCGTGAGTGCATGAGAGCGTGTGCATGTGAGAGTGTGTGTGTGTGTGTGTGTGTGTGCGTGTCCGTGCGTGTGCCAGAGAGTGTGTGTGTGTGAGTGTGCGTGTGAGAGTTCGTGAGCGTGTGTGTGTGTGTGTGAGAGAGAGTGAGTGTGTATGTATGTGCATGTGCGTGTGTGCGCGTGTGTGTGCGCATGTGTGTGAGAGTGAGTGCGTGTGTGAGTATTACTGTTCATCACTGAGCTCCACTCTAGACTTGTAAATGCTTAAGTAAATAAATATATAAATATCCAAGATTTAATTTCTTGTTCTGATATTCTGCTTCAGAAAAATCAGTCATGGTAATAAAACTTAAATTTAAGAAATTATGCTAATACAATAAATAATCAATGAGTGACCTAAAGATTGAATGAAGCGATAGAAATATCGGTGACCAAATAAGTGTTGGCCAATTTTTTTAAAATAATAATAAAAGCAGATTTAGATCAGATGTTTTTCAATAGAAAATTACAATGTTTTGATCCACGATTTCATTTGAAGATTGTATGGATTGTAAAGCGTTTTAATAGAAAAAATGTTCAAAAACTATCAACTATCAAAAAGAAAAAGGTGGGGAAGAAAGCTGCCGTTTGGATCTAAATAGGCAAGATTTTGAGCAAACATTGATGGAAGTAAATGTTGAGATCAGTGTTTGTTCCAGATCTTGAAGTGCGTCTGTAAAATCTCCTCCAGCTCAAACGCTTTCAGTTCAACTCTTCACACTGTCATCCTGGAGTATGACCATGATATTTCTTCATACATGATTGTTTAAGAAATGAAAAGCTAAATCACTCCATCAATGACGGTCAGAAGAACTGCTGCCAAACATTTAACATGCTAGAAACATAATCATCACTGCAATAATGATCCAGTCACTGACTCTTAAACATACGCCCATTTATGTCCAAACTGATAGTTTAGTTTTTGGGAGGCCGGGCTGTGCATATCAAATTTAATTTTCAAGTTAATGCAGACTTTAAAGTAATTTACTAAAACCATAACGTGTTGTATTACACACTGTAGCAGCTGTAAGAGACTTTACAGGAAGCTGGACTCTTGCATCATCATCATCATCATCAAGACAAAAGATTGATGCATCTCTTAATGTAAATCACAACATTTATTTCCATCAAGATGTGAAGCAAGTTTTGGTCAAGATCTTATAGGAGAAACACAGACTCTGATTCTCGTGACCGACTTCCTCCACCAACACTTTACATTTTACAACATTTTACACCAAGTAAACGTCAAAGCACACACACACACACACACAAAGAGAGAGAGAGAGACAGAGACAACACACACACACACACACACAGAGAGAGAGAGGCAGAGACAACACACACACACAGAGAGACAGAGACAACACACACACACAGAGACAACACACACACACAGAGAGACAGAGACAACACACACACACACACACACACACACAAAGAGAGAGAGAGACAACACACACACACACACACACACACACACACAGAGACAGACAACACACACACACACACACAGAGAGACAGAGACAACACACACACAGAGAGAGACAGAGACAACACACACACACACACACACAGAGACAGACAACACACACACACACACACACACACACAGAGAGAGAGGCAGAGACAACACACACACACACACACACACACAGAGACAACACACACACACAACACACACAGAGAGAGAGAGAGACAGAGACAACACACACACACAGAGAGACAGACAACACACACGCACAGAGAGACAGAGACAACACACACACACACAGAGAGACAGAGACAACACACACACACACACACACACACACAGAGAGAGAGAGAGAGACAGAGACAACACACACACACACACACACGCACAGAGAGACAGAGACAACACACACACACACAGAGAGACAGAGACAACACACACACACACACACACACACACACAGAGACACAGAGACAACACACACACAGACAGAGAGACACAGAGACAACACACACACAGACAGAGAGACACAGAGACAACACACACACACACAGACAGACACAGAGACAACACACACACACACAGACAGAGAGACACAGAGACAACACACACACACACACAGAGACAGACAACACACACACACACACACAGAGACAGACAACACACACACACAGAGAGAGAGGCAGAGACAACACACACACACACACAGAGAGGCAGAGACAACACACACACACAGAGAGAGGCAGAGACAACACACACACACAGAGACAACACACACACACACAGAGAGAGAGAGAGAGAGACAACACACACACACACACAGAGAGAGACAGAGAGACACAGAGACAACACACACACACAGAGAGACAGACAACACACACACACACACACACACACAGAGAGAGAGGCAGAGACAACATACACACACAGAGACAACACACACACACACACACAGAGACAACACACACACACACACACAGAGACAACACACACACACACAGAGAGAGAGAGAGAGAGAGAGAGACAGAGACAACACACACTCACAGAGAGACAGACAACACACACACACACGCACAGAGAGACAGAGACAACACACACACACACACACAGAGAGACAGAGACAACACACACAGAGAGACAGAGACAACACACACACACAGACAGAGAGACACAGAGACAACACACACACACAGAGAGACACAGAGACAACACACACACACAGAGAGACACAGAGACAACACACACACACACACATAGAGAGACACAGAGACAACACACACACACACACATATAGAGAGACACAGAGACAACACACACACACACACACACACACACACACAGAGACAACACACACACACACACACACACAGAGACACAGAGACAACACACACACACACACACACACAGACAGAGAGACACGGAGACAACACACACACACAGACAGAGAGACACAGAGACAACACACACACACACACACACACACACAGAGACACAGAGACAACACACACACACACACACACACACACACACAGACAGAGAGACACAGAGACAACACACACACACACACAGAGACAACACACACACACACACACACAGAGAGACAGAGACAACACACACACACACACACACACACACACACACAGAGACAACACACCCGTGGCCTTCCTGTTTGTCTGGCTGAAAGATCTGCCTGCGTTTACTCAGGCTGGGAAAGATGGGAGGAGAAGAAAAAGACGAGCGAAAGGCGGCGAGGATACAGAACGGCTGGATGGAAGGAAAGGCTGCTCACTCCAAGTTGGGATTGATTTACTTCATTAACCAAGATTACAAGTTTAACTTACAAACCAGAGGTCAAAAATTCTCATTAACAAGAGGACCGTGGAGAACCGCAGGGCTTGGAGACCATTCTTATTACTGACTACACATTTCAATCTGTCTTTGATGTTCATGTCTGCTTTTCTCTCTTTCTACCATCCAATTTTTTGGCAGGGAGGTTGATTTTAATTGTAGCTATAGAACAAGAGCAGAGTTTGCCTGTAAGCCTGCCTGCACATCTGTAGCGAGAGCATTTTTAGTGATACTGGGCGCAGTCCATCGCCCCGGGCGCATTTTAATGGTTCCACCCCCCTTTCATTCCCGGCTCGGATTGTTTTCCACGTGATTCCTGTTAATTTAGCTGGAGGAAAGGGCATCAGTTTTCCTTGTGCTTTTCCCCTCTCTTTCTCTCCCTCTCTTTTGCTCTCAGTCTTTTCCTACTTCTACCTTTCTCTGATCTACAACCCTAAAAGAAAAAGGTGACACATTTAAATGAAAAAGGTGACTCGATCTTCCCCGTTTCACTCTTTTCCCGTCTGCCTCAACTTCGATTAATTTCACCACACAGCAATAATTAGAGGCATTTGCAAAGTCGACCAGCACTATTGCTATTACTCAGATGAGAGTTTGTGCTTTCAAACCACTAATCGCACTGTTCATGAATAAATAAATGAGCTGAGGTGTGCTGTTACTTTGCAGCATTTCTACCTGCTTGACAACCACCCAAGCAACACCCAAGTAATCATCCAGAATACTCTAGAAACACCATTTCAGCTATGCACACACCCTAGCAACGCCCTGGTAACCACCCAGAATACTCTAGAAACACTCTTGAAACTATGCAGACACCCTAGCAACGCCCTGGTAACCACCCAGAATACTCTAGAAACACCCTTGAAACTATGCACACACCCTAGCAACGCCCTGGTAACCACCCAGAATACTCTAGAAACACTCTTGAAACTATGCAGACACCCTAGCAACGCCCTGGTAACCACCCAGAATACTCTAGAAACACCCTTGAAACTATGCACACACCCTAGCAACACCCTGGTAACCACCCAGAATACTCTAGAACAGAGGCTTTCAAAGTCAGAGACAGTGGGCCTTCCTTTTGACACAACCCACCCAAAGCCGCCCCCCCAAGAAAAAAAATGTGCGATTGTTGACGGGGGGGGGGGGGGGGTGGACGCGATGCACGATTGTTGATTGTTGAGCACCACTCCCGCTTGGAGCTGCGACAGAATGACATCACAGGGAAATGTAAAATGAAGGAGGTTTAATACAAGTTGGGCGAGTTATTATTAGACTATCATTTTTTACAACTCTCTGCGCCTCCCCTGGCATGCTCTGGCGCCCCCCAGGGGAGGCGCGCCCCACACTTTGAAAACCCTTGCTCTAGAAACACCCTGGCAAACACCTGCACACCTAGCAATGCTCTAGTAACCACCCAGAATACCTTAAAAACACTATGGCAACCACCCAAACATATAGCAACTCCCAAGAAACAAACCAGAATACTCTAGAAACACCCTGGCAACTTTGCACACACCCTAGCAACGCCCTGGTAACCACCCAGAATACTCTAGAAACTCCTTGGCAAACACCTGCACACCTAGTAATACCTAGCACCCAGGCCTAACACCACACCTAGCCCTAGTAACCACCCAGAATACCTTAGAAACACCCTGGCAACTATGTAAACACCTAGCAACGCACTAGTAACCATCCAGAATACTCTAGAAACACCCTTTAAAATATGCAAACACCTAGCAATGCCCTGGTAACCACACCGAATACCCTAGAAACACCCTGACAAGTATGCAAACATTTATCTACAACCTAGTAACTACCAGAATATGTTAGAAACACCCTGGAAACCACCCAAACACACAGCAACACCCAAGTGACCACCCAGATTACCATTTAAATACCCTGGCAACTATGTAAAAACCTAGCAATGCCCTAGTCACAACCCAGAATACCCTAGAGGCAACCTGGCAACTATGCAAATATCTAGCAACACTCTAGTAACTACCCAGAATACCCTAGAAACCCCCTGGCAACCACCTAAACTCATAGAAATACCCTAGCAACCATACAGAAAATCCTAGAAACCCTCTGGCAACCCCCCAAAAATGAAGCTATGCTCTAGCAACCACCCAGAATACCCTAAAAACACCATGGTAACCACCCCACAATCTAGCAAAATACCCTAGAAACACCCAGGCAACTATGCAAACCTCAAGAATACCCTGGAAACCCTCTGGCAACCACCTAAACTCATAGAAACACCCCAGTAACCATACAGAATATCAAGAAACCCTCTGGCAACCCCCCAAAAATGAAGCTACGCTCTAGCAACCACCCAGAATACCCTAGGAAAAGCCTGGCAACAACCCAAACACCCCATCATACAACCCAAGCACCCCATCATACAACCCAAACACCCCATCATAACGACACTGAGTTTTGCACCTTAAGCGCTTATATTTCTTAAATATATAAAACTAGTTGAAATTAGATAATCTACTGAATGACAATGCGTTTGAAAGCTTGTGTGTTATCAATGACGGTGTGAAAGCAAACAGTGTTGGCGCTAACACAAATTTTGCTGTAATCAACTAGAAAACCTTACACAAATCCATCTTGGAATTACAAAGCAGGTCAAAGTGAAACACGCGTTACATTTTGTCAAGGAAATGATATCACCCGTATGTCACATTGTCGGTGGCTCATTTCCTACACCTGTGAGTTTAACCGCACATACTCAATCACTCACTGTAACTCATTTACACGATCTTTTTCTTGTTCCGTCCCACAGAGCATCTTTGTGCTGAACTTCAAAAGCTTGTGTGTGTGTGTGTGTGCTGAGAGCGAAAGGAAAGAGTTTGTTACTGTGGCTCCAGCCTGAACAATGACCCCAAGCGAGGGCCAGTTAGGGGCCCCTGTCTCCCTCTCTCTAATCTATCCCTCGGAGCCCTGTAAGGCCTCTTTGTTTGCTCTCTCCGGCTCAGGATGAAGACAGACTTTACGCTCAACATGGGCTATCAGGTTCAGCCCCACGGCGATCCGCTGCCTGGCCAGACGAGAGGAGGGGTGGAGGAGGAGGAAGAAACACCCACAGCCGCCCCGCCACCAGCACTACCTGATTTCAGTCACACACACGCTCCGGCGGGTGTTTCAGGGTAACCCACAGGACACAAACATCACAAATGAGATCTCTGTAAAGGAGTGCTTCACCCAAAAGTGAAGTCATGAATTTCTTCTCTGAAACATTACAGAAATGAGGGCCAGTCACACTTACTGTTAGATTATCTTCAAACTATCATTAAAGACCCCATAATTCCAACAAAGCTGAATCAAAAGTCAACATTTCCCAGCAAATTTTCAAAAACACTATAAAAAAAGTGTATGTTCAATAAGCTATGACAATGTGTTTTCACATAAATTTAAAACAAGTTAACAATTTTCAACATTTTTTTCTACAAGATTCAACTCATTATTTTAAGTCAGTTTGACGTTAAGTTATTTAAGTATTGATGTAACTTAAATATCCAAGTTGATTGCACTTAAAATTTAAGGTAAGAACATTTTTATTTATAGTGTACTATATTGCACCCATTGACTCTGTGTGTGGTGTGTGTGTGTGTGTGTGTGTGTGTGTGTTTTACACATTCAAATGTTAATAAGTAACATAAAAAAGCTCAAATGTCAGGGCATGTCAAAACGTCTCCAGGGCGCAGAAACACGTCAGACCCAAAGGGTTCAGAATTACAAGAAAAATAACTTAATAAAACATAAATGAAAACCTCATTAAAAACTTTTGAGCAATAGCAATATCTCAGGGAGAACAAATAATTTTAGTATCATTGAGACACTATTAGAGTTATTAATATTTTGAATTTATTTTTATACTTCCTGTTTTAATGTAAATGTTAAAAATTGTCAGTTTGATGTAAAAAAAAAAGTAAAAAAAAATATATTTATTTTACAAAAAATGACAAAAACTTAATTATAAAAGAAATGTGTATTATATATAATAATTTTACATACACACCTATACACATTTTACAACAAATGTGAAATATTTATAATTATATAAAAAAAAAAATATATATATATATATGATTAAAAATATTTCATATTTGTTGTAATATATATATATATATATATATATATATATATATATTTATTTATTTATTTTATTTTTCAGTTAAAGATTATTTTAATGTTTTTTACGGTTTTAGATGTAGTAACTATAATAACCCCGCTTTAAGCCACATCTCTCAGTTTGATGGGTGTTTCCGGACACTGGGAGGCTTTTGTTCGGGATTAAAGCTGCAGAACAGAAGCCGGATACTGCGACAATCAGAGGACCTGGAGTGAAGCGGTGCAGCTCACCCTGAGCTCGCGCCCCACGGCACATTCACGCGCAGATGAAATCTCTGCCGAGCCCCAGAGTGAAACTCGGAGAAGGCCGGAATACGGCGGAGCTGCCGTCGCCCGCAGCCACTCCGTGACCCCCTTAGAAAAGTCACATTCACTTTGCTCTGGAGAAAGCAGAGAAAATGCCCCGGGGCGGCACACAGCCCCAGCCGAAATGAGAGGAGGTGAAAATAAAGTGAAAATAAGTTAAGATCCTTCCCTCCGCCTATCCTGCCTTTCTGTTCTGTTCTCCCGTGATCATGAGAGGCGGTCAGATGGGCAACATTACTATGGAAAAACACCCTACAATTAAACAAAGAGACCCAAGACCATCATCAAAAGCGGTAAAGGTACTGGTATTCATACAGTGTGACTGTATACACAATATATAGCCTATATATTACCATTCAACAGATGAGGTCAGTATGTTTTTATTTCAAAAGAATATAATACTTTTATTCAGAAATGATGCATTAAATTAATCAAAAGTGTATAATGTTATTTGTGAAGACTATCATGTGACTGAAGACTGGAGTAATGATGCTGAAAATACAGCTTTAATCACAGGAATAAATGACACTTTACTATATATTCACATAGAAAACAGCTGTTTTACACTGATATAATATTACACTGTTTTACTGTATTTACCATCTAATAAATTCAGCTTTAATCACAGGAATAAATGACACTTTACTATATATTCACATAGAAAACAACTATTGTACACTGATATAATATTACACTGTTTTACTGTATTTATCATCTAATAAATTCAGCTTTAATCACAGGAATAAATGACACTTTACTATATATTCACATAGAAAACAGCTGTTTTACACTGATATAATATTACACTGTTTTACTGTATTTACCATCTAATAAATTCAGCTTTAAATCACAGGAATAAATGACACTTTACCATATATTCACATAGAAAACAGCTGTTTTACACTGATATAATATTACACTGTTTTACTGTATTTATCATCTAATAAATTCAGCTTTAATCACAGGAATAAATGACACTTTACCATATATATTCACATAGAAAACAACTATTGTACACTGATATAATATTCCACTGTTTTACTGTATTTACCATCTAATAAATTCAGCTTTAAATCACAGGAATAAATGACACTTTACTATATATTCACATAGAAAACAACTATTGTACACTGATATAATATTCCACTGTTTTACTGTATTTATCATCTAATAAATTCAGCTTTAATCACAGGAATAAATGACACTTTACTATATATTCACATAGAAAACAGCTGTTTTACACTGATATAATATTACACTGTTTTACTGTATTTACCATCTAATAAATTCAGCTTTAATCACAGGAATAAATGACACTTTACTATATATTCACATAGAAAACAGCTGTTTTACACTGATATAATATTACACTGTTTTACTGTATTTATCATCTAATAAATTCAGCTTTAATCAAAGGAATAAATGACACTTTACTATATATTCACATAGAAAACAACTATTGTACACTGATATAATATTCCACTGTTTTACTGTATTTATCATCTAATAAATTCAGCTTTAATCACAGGAATAAATGACACTTTACTATATATTCACATAGAAAACAGCTGTTTTACACTGATATAATATTCCACTGTTTTACTGTATTTATCATCTAATAAATTCAGCTTTAATCACAGGAATAAATGACACTTTACTATATATTCACATAGAAAACAGCTGTTTTACACTGATATAATATTACACTGTTTTACTGTATTTATCATCTAATAAATTCAGCTTTAAATCACAGGAATAAATGACACTTTACTATATATTCACATAGAAAACAACTATTGTACACTGATATAATATTCCACTGTTTTACTGTATTTATCATCTAATAAATTCAGCTTTAATCACAGGAATAAATGACACTTTACTATATATTCACATAGAAAACAGCTGTTTTACACTGATATAATATTACACTGTTTTACTGTATTTATCATCTAATAAATTCAGCTTTAAATCACAGGAATAAATGACACTTTACTATATATTCACATAGAAAACAACTATTGTACACTGATATAATATTCCACTGTTTTACTGTATTTATCATCTAATAAATTCAGCTTTAATCACAGGAATAAATGACACTTTACTATATATTCACATAGAAAACAGCTGTTTTACACTGATATAATATTACACTGTTTTACTGTATTTATCATCTAATAAATTCAGCTTTAATCACAGGAATAAATGACACTTGAAAATAATTAGTTTAAATTGCAATAATATTTCAAGTTTTTACTATTTACAGTGGAGGTTATGTCGACGGTCTCGGGGGTTGCAAAAAAGCGTTGAGATAACCGATTATTGAGATAACCAACAGCTAATATGGCGATTTATTTGATGAAGCGATCGGCATGCTATAAAAATGTACACACACTGTATATGTTTGCTAACAACAAAAGGCATATGTGCAGCAACTAACAGCAGAGATTTACCAGAATACAATAAAAACACCTTCCATTCTCCATACAAACCTTTCATTATATTCTCCAACATTGCAAACACAATTTCGCTCACAGCGTAAACAGTCAAACACGTGAAAACACATTCACTCATAACATATTCGTGAGGTCATCACACTGTACTAGATTGATACTTTCTTGTGTTCTGCCCGTCTAATGCGCTTTCTCAACAAATTCAGCTTCGTCCCGTCTTTTAGTGTTCTTCAATCTGAGCAGAGCACATCAGAACTGAAGCAGAGTTTGTTTGTGTGTGTGTGTGTGTGTGTGTGTGTATCGAAGCCTCATACTCATTGGTCGGTAATCACTCGTCAATGTCAAAATATTTGAGAAATCCAATCAAATCAGAGAAGCTTTATGTGCACACAGCTGTGAGTGCTTTGGGATGGGGATCCGGCAACACTCGCTGCTCGTTGAGAAGAGTAAGAACGATATGTGCTTTCACTTCAGAGAGTCTCCAAAAACTCCAGATAAAGTCAAAGTTTTTAAAAATGTGGTCTGAATACTCGCTAAAAACAGCGACAAAGGCGCTAAGTTGGCAACACTGTCCACGAGTTCTTCTGTGGCTGCGCGGCACCTCTGGAGATTCACGTGCGATCCACGTGCAGCGCAAACTCAGCGAATGCGCAGTGAACTCGGTACGGTCTGAGTCACGAGATAACCATGTGAGGTGGCGAATATGTACCTCGTTTTTGCTCGAGAAACTAGGATTCTGCGACATTAAAGAATCGACATAACCGATGAGAAAATACTGAGACAAATAGAGAGTTTGGTGGTTCCACTTCAAAAACGTCGACATAATAGGATTGGTGAGTTAACCGTGAGTCGAGATAAGTGAACATTGTGTTCTTAAATAAATGCACCATTTTGGGAGCATAAGAATATGTTGAAATTCTTATCAACCCTGAACTTTTGAACATTATGTGTGCATAAATATGACATTAATTTAGAGTATAACCTGAATAATTAATGCAGCTTCTCAAGTATGTTTAGATATTTACTGGAAAAATACTGACTTTTAGTGATCATTATTATCACTTAGCAACACCAGCCAACACTAGATGTGCCATATTATATATTTTATACTTATATTATATATATTTATCCAAAGCGACTTGCATTGCATTCAAGAAACACATTGACATTCTAATCAGTTCTTGCTTTCCCTGGAAATTGAACCCATGACCTTGATGTTGCAAGCGCCGCTCTCTACTGTTTGAGACACAGGAAAGCTAAAATAAAAACAAAGAGGTTATCTCTAACAAAATCAATTACTCTAGGGTTTATTTTAGTAATTATTTAAATCACTTTGCAGAAATCGTTTTTTAATCTGACACTTAACAGTCTTTTTCGGTTCATCAGTGGCAAAAGAGCCAAATTAATGTGACTTTAAAGCTGTAAAACAACAAAAGGAGTGTGAATAGCTGTATTTGTGTGTGTACATGCACATTTCACAGCTCTTCTTGACGTCGGAGCGGTTACAGTAAAGTGAAAGAGGTCAGGATGGTGTTCACGGAGCAGAAGTAACGCATTTATTTAGTTAGCCCTGCTTTCACTGCAGGATCATCTGCTCTCAGCAAACACACACACACACACACACACACACACACACACCAGTGAGAAGGTTTTCAAAAAGACCAGCTGACATTCACACAGTGTTATTTTTCCGGTTTATCGTATTCAAACATTAGTGGAAATCCTTGAGGGAATAGGAATGGGCTTTCTGACGGCAAGAGCAAAGCTAAACATTCAGCAGATGCTGCTAAACCTGGTGACTTCATGTACAACATGTCGAGGAAATATAATCCCGGCGTCTCTGCGCACGGAGTAATCCTGAGTAATGCAGAGCAGAGCTGGTAGCCATATGTGCAGCGGCACTGCGATCGGCATCTAAACAACAGAGTAACGCACTCACGGACGACAGACCCATTCAATGCTGTGCATGAGAAACTGGAGAAATGTTGCAGGGAAAATTGCATTTTTGGTCCGGAAAAAGACAAACGCTCACTCACAACGCAACAAGTGAACATCAAACCCAAGAGCACCCAAGAACACTGCATCACAATCAGCACAAGAGCCATTAAAGGCCGGTTGATACAGATTTAAAAAAAAAAAAGTATTCTTGCTGAGGAAATGACTTTCTTACTTAATATTTTTGTCTTGTTTTCCCATACTAAATCGAAACATTCTTAAATGACATAAAATATTAAGAGAAACTCTGCAAGATTGAGTGAGTTGTTGCTTAAAACAAGAAAAAATATCTGGTGATATAAAATAATCTTTCTTTTACTTTTGCATTTTGGCACATTTTTCCTGAACCATTTTTTCAGACTTAATTGCCTTTAATTTTGCTTCTCTGGTAAATGTGTCTTGATTTAAAAATGTGAAATATTAGATGAGTGAGAAAATATTTTTTGTAGTGCATTTAACATTTATTTAATGTATATTGATATTCATGCATTTGCTTTGAAATAGCTGAAAAGTAAAAACATTTTCCTCAATCTGAGATCATTTCAACCAAGCTATTAATAAATATAATAATTCATTACATTTATATAGCGCTTTTTCATAGACACTCAAAGCGCTTTACATGGAAGGGATTATAGCCAACTAGATTCAAAATGATTAATGTGGGAATTAAAATACTGTAAACATCTATTTAGAAATAATCAAGGCACATTTTCCACACTTTTTCTGGAAAACAAACTGAAGCGTTTTGAATCAACTCTTGAAATGAGTCAAACTTACAGATTCTCTCACAAATCCCAAAACAAGAAAAGACAATTTACAGAACTAGTCGGTCTTTAAAAAAGGTAAAAAAAAAACTTTTTTTTTAAATAATCACAATGTTGCTTAATTATAAATTGACAGCGAAATCCTGAATAGATTGTGAAGATCTCAATTATCGACCAGCCATATATATATATATATATATATATATATATATATGGGAGGATTAGAGTTGATTCCCAGCGAACACATTGATTTGGAGAGGCTCGTACCTCAACGCCTGTCGTCGTCGCTCCTGGTGAGTCCACTTTGCGTTTCTTCCGAGGGCCGATGGCGGCGAGAGCTGTGAGATTGGCGTCTCGTTGTCTCATTTGAGCGAGTTCCTGCTGCTGCATCTGAAAACAGAAACATTCACATTCACATTCATGCATTGATCAGACGCTTTTATCCAAAGTAACTAGCACTGCATTCAAGAAACACATCGATATTCTAATCAGTTCTTGCTTTCCCAGGGAATCAAACCCATGACCTTGATGTTGCGAGCGCCGCTCTCTACTGTTTGAGACACAGGAAAGAATGAAACAACATATTACACACCGTCCAGACATATTGAACTTTTGATAATGTCACATCACATGGATTAGATCTGTACATGAATCAAAGTAACTACTAATAGGAACAATTACAGCAGGAAGTGACATCGTAATCTGGTTGAAGTACTGAATCAGTGTGAGCTGCACAAAACGTCACATAGGAAATCTTACTGTCTCAAGGACCTACAGACACACAAAAAAGTCCATAAGGTTAGATAAAGTGAGTCATCCGAGTAAAAATCAAGTCAATCTATTTGCCATCCATTTTATTAAAGGGGAACTATTATGTCACTTTTCACAAGATGTACTATAATTCTCAGTGTCCTCAGAATGTGTGTGAAGTTTCAGCTTAAAACACTCCACAGATCATTGATTATATCATGTTGGACATGCCCATTTTTCAGTGGAAGGAAAAACACACAATTTTCGTGCATGTGTCTTTAAATGCAAATGAGCTGCTGCTTAACTTGACAGTAAATAACAAAAAAAAGACTAATTACCGCTTCTGTGTGAGTATTTCTAATACGGCTGAGGGTGTGATGGCAAATTTGACATCTTTCTCTCTTCTGACTGTCGTAATCTGTCAGGTTTGATGAAGTGAAGAGCGAGGACTCAAAGATACAGAGGATTGTGAGCTTTTTATTAAGCAAAAATAAAACAAAATAAAAACAAAAACTACTCCAAGGGGGAAACCGACTTGACCATGCCATAGAGACACACATTTGACCAATGTTTGACAACAATCCTGCACAGGACAGCAAATACAGGGAGATTAAATAGGAACTAAACAAGGCAGGTAATGAGGGAGGACAGGTGGGGCAAATCAACCAATAATGAGGAAACAAGATGGGCGGGGTTACACAATGACAGGAGAGCACATCACACAAGTGTATAGTCAGGCCAAGTGACAGGCCAAGTGCTCACACAAAAACATGACATGAACAATCAGCCAGTGAGACACTCATAACCACGTGTCCACACAAAACAAGACACACATCCAGTGAAAACACAAGCTGACCAAACAAAACAGACAAAACAGACCAAACATGACATAAAAGCACGCTGTTACATGTCAGTCGTGTCTTTTGACAACTTCCTGTTTCCTTTCATGATCTCCATGTGTTCGTGATGCAATCACATCGTCAGTCTCGTCAGCTGTGTCTAATTCCCTCCTTTTGTATTTAAACCCCATGTTTCTGTCGGTAGTTGTCAGTGTATGGTTGTTAGGTTTCTGTGTTTATGCTTCCCTGGTTTGCACAAGAAGTGCCATTTCTGCTTTTTATATTTAAAGTGTTTTGTTATTGTTTGTAAATAAATGAGTTTCCTGGGTTTCTGAGCCTCTACATCTCCTCATCTCTCCCTACAGCCGTGACACACGCTCACACGGTAATACAGCAGTGTCACTAGACCAAAGTGACAAAACCAGAGAGTAATCAATCTCACAATATACTTTCCCTCTTTTGGAAAGCCGTGGAAACACTATCGCATTCTATCGTGTCTATTTGCATGAAGTGAAAATAGCAATCTTTGCAATAAGTTGTAGTTAGATGCTATTTATACTCATAATTATTGGCAGATACTATTTGCACCTCAGTGTTGTTGTACATTAAACGCCATTCAATAATAAAAGAGAGTGTAAATGATTATATTCATTAAAATTAATAAATAGATTCTGCCTTGTTGGGATAATAAAGCCCTCGATACACCCAACACTTAATTATTAAACACACTTTATTTCCCCTTTTTGAACGTTTGCTTCCTTTTCATTGAAACTAAATGCCTTTCTGATCTGATATGTGATGGGAAAAGAGAGCAGAGCGAGTTCGGCAAAAGACAGATTGAAATGATTTGAGTGAAAACGTCCTGCCGCTCGTCTCACCGCTACTGCTGCTGCCGCTGACAATCCAGTGACTTCCGTCATTTTGTCTGGCCCAACCAGACGTCAGTGTACGTTAGTACACAATGTATGTTAGTGTACGTTACAATGTACGTTAGTATAATTGCCTCTGCAAACAAAGCAGGATATTTGCACTTAGTGTAAATAGACACTCTGTTTTTCTTTTGCTTTTACAGCAAATGCAAATACAAAAATGATATTTGCTGTCATCGCCTATTCACTGCTATAGAATTGCACCCAACTGTAACGACTTCCTCTGAAGGTAATTGTGACTTTTTTTCAAAGAATTCTGAGTTCATATCTTGGAATTGCAAGGTAACATCTTGCAAAGCTATTAAAAAGTGGAATTGTGGGATATAAACTAGGAAAAGGTCAGAATTATGAGATTTTTTTATTCCAGATTAGAATTTTATTCCATTAGCACAAATAAACTTCCATAGTTTAGAGCCATTTAGGTGTGAATATAAATGTGTGTGTGTGTGTGTCAGCTCACACGCTCTGATGTGATTTTTCACTTTGTGAAGTGTAAGAGGGCCCAGTGGCGCCTCAGGTAATGTCACGGTTTCCTGCGGGGCAGCCTCGCTCACAGAAGCCTTTCTGAGGACGTGTTAGAGCCCGAGGCCACCACACACACACACACACACACACGTACAGAGACATACACAGCCACATATGGCCTCACACACACACACGGCCGTCACAGTCTGTCTGCAGTGAGGGAGTGAACCGCCCTGTGCCCGCTGGTGTTGAGAGAGGAAGAGAGAGAGACTGTGTGTTTGTTGCTAAACTGAATGAGGGCAATCAATGCAATCTTTCATGCAGTCAGTTCTGTGTGTGTGTGTGTGTTAAGATCAGAGAGAACCGTGTTGTTGCCCTCAAAATGGCGTGTTATAAAGATTGCTTTGGTTTTCAACAGCCAGCCCAAATTGTGTGTGTAGACGTCGAGTCTGGGGTGTCAGACGCCCGTTAGGATGCTGCCCGTCACATGTAGGAAAATACATGCGATGAAGACGCAAAAAACCTCGCAACACCCTGAAAAACCACCTTTAGGCGTGACTTTAGCGTGTAAAACAGAGACATGTGAGCAGTGTGGGGAAAACGCATTACAAGTGAATCGAGTTACATAATCAGATTACTTTTTTTCAAGTAACTGGTAAAGTAACGCATTGCTTTTAAATTTACAAGTTTATATAAATATCTGAGTTACTTTCCTAAAAAGTAATGAGTTACTTTGTTTTCCCATGTATTGACTGACGAGTGAGTGTATGTGTGTGCCTGTGTGTGTGTGTGTGTGTGTGTGTGTGAAAGAGAGAGTGTTTGTGTGTGTGAGAGATTAAGAGTGTGTGAGAGAGTGTGTGTGTGTGTGTGTGAGAGAGAGAGAGAGAGTGTATTTGTGAGAGAGAGACAAAGATATATATAGAAAGAGAATGTGTGTGTTTGTGTGTGTGAGAGAGAGAGTGTGTGTGTATGTGTGTGAGTGTGTGTGTGTGTGAGTGTGATTGTCATGGTTCTGTCTTCCTTGTTCCCATTTACTCCCTGATTGTGCGCTCCTCTTGTCATCTGTCTCACCTGTGTTCTCATCAATTCCCTTATCAGTCTCGTTTGCTATCCCCGCCTTCCTATTATCCTCTATGTATTTAAGCCTTGTGTTAGTCTTAGTCTGTGTTCGTTCTCGTCAATAGTGTGGTGTATTTCCTTCTGTGCCTTCGTGTGCCAATAAACTTCAGAGTATTGGATTTCTTCGTCTCCGTGTCTGCCTCATACACACGCGTGACAGAAGAACGAACCGGGTTTGTCGCCCATAAAGACTTCTGAAAATGGATTCTCCTGGACCGGCTGAGCTCCACCTTCTCTCTCTCCGGCAAGGCGGTCGGTCCCTGGTCGAGTATATCGCGGACTTCATCGACATTTGTCACCGAGTAAGCTGGGACGATTCAGCTCTCAACTTTTGTTTTGAGTGGGGGTTGGATGCGTCAGTCATTCGGGCACAAAGGTGCGCAGGGGAATCCCTCTTCGATTACATCAACCTCGTGTTATGGCTTAATGGAGTGGATTACGAGGTAGAGGAGGTCCTCCCGATCACCGCGTCCGCGTCATTGCTCCTGACCGCCGCAATCGAGTCACCACGCTGCCGCCGCCGCCGCCATAGAAGGGGTAAGCGGCCGAGTCCCGCGCCAAGTGAACCCAGTCCCGCGCCAAGTGAACCCAGTCCCGCGCCAAGTGAACCCAGTCCCGCGCCAAGTGAACCCAGTCCCGCGCCAAGTGAACCCAGTCCCGCGCCAAGTGAGCCGAGTCCCGCGCCAAGTGAACAGAGTCCTTCCCGAGCGGCCGAAACTGAACAGAGTTCTTCCCGAGCGGCCGAAACTGAACAGAGTTCTTCCCGAGCGGCCGAAACTGAACAGAGTTCTTCCCGAGCGGCCGAAACTGAACAGAGTTCTTCCCGAGCGGCCGAAACTGAACAGAGTTCTTCCCGAGCGGCCGAAACTGAACAGAGTTCTTCCCGAGCGGCCGAAACTGAACAGAGTTCTTCCCGAGCGGCCGAAACTGAACAGAGTTCTTCCCGAGCGGCCGAAACTGAACAGAGTTCTTCCCGAGCGGCCGAAACTGAACAGAGTTCTTCCCGAGCGGCCGAAACTGAACAGAGTTCTTCCCGAGCGGCCGAAACTGAACAGAGTTCTTCCCGAGCGGCCGAAACTGAACAGAGTTCTTCCCGAGCGGCCGAAACTGAACAGTGCTCTCCCCGAGCGGCCGACCACCACAAACAGTGCTCTCCCCGAGCGGCCGAAAAGGACCCGTGCTCTCCCCGAGGGCCCGACCCGCCAGAGCCTGAGCTGCCGTGGCCCGACCCGCCAGAGCCTGAGCTGCCGTGGCCCGACCCGCCAGAGCCTGAGCTGCCGTGGCCCGACCCGCCAGAGCCTGAGCTGCCGTGGCCCGACCCGGCCTTCAGCGACCTCCCAGAGCCGCCGCCGGCCTTCAGCGACCTCCCAGAGCCGCCGCCGGCACTCCAGCCGGCCCCGCCAGAGCCACCGCCGGCACTCCAGCCGGCACTCCAGCCGGCCCCGCCAGAGCCACCGCCGGCCGTCCAGCCGGCACTCCAGCCGGCCCCGCCAGAGCCACCGCCGGCACTCCAGCCGGTCCAGCCAGCACTCCAGCCGGCACCGCCAGAGCCACCGCCGGCCGTCCAGACGGCCTTCCAGCCGGCACCGCCAGAGCCACCGCCGGCCCTCCAGCCGGCCTTCCAGCCGGCACCGCCAGAGCCACCGCCAGAGCCACCGCCGGCCCTCCAGCCGGCCCTCCAGCCGGCACCGCCAGAGCCACCGCCGGCCCTCCAGCCGGCACCGCCAGAGCCACCGCCGGCCCTCCAGCCGGCACCGCCAGAGCTACCACCGGCACCGCCCTGGAGGGTTGCACCACCCTGGAAACCCCCCTGATTCTGGACTCCTCAGCCTCCAGGGTCCCCACCCTCCCGCCCTTTTCTGGTCCTTCGTGTTTGTCTAGTCCCCTGCCCCTCCCTCCGCAAGGTGTTCCTCTTATGCCGTGAGGTCACGCCTTGTCGGAGGGGGTGTACTGTCATGGTTCTGTCTTCCGTGTTCCCATTTACTCCCTGATTGTGCGCTCCTCTTGTCATCTGTCTCACCTGTGTTCTCATCAATTCCCTTATCAGTCTCGTTTGCTATCCCCGCCTTCCTATTATCCTCTATGTATTTAAGCCTTGTGTTAGTCTTAGTCTGTGTTCGTTCTCGTCAATAGTGTGGTGTATTTCCTTCTGTGCCTTCGTGTGCCAATAAACTTCAGCGTATTGGATTTCTTCGTCTCCGTGTCTGCCTCATACACACGCGTGACAGTGATAACATGATGGTTATTGTAGTTCTAGACTAAATGTGACTATTTATTAATCTTCCTCACACAAAAACAGATTAAGTTTTCATCAAAATGAATAAAAAAAATTAAATGCAAAATCTGAATATCACATAAACCTCGATTGATTAAATATGTTAAATAAAACTAATATTTGTTTGCATTTAATCTCACTTAGCTGATCTATGAACTCGCTGCGGATCTTTGATGATTCAGTTCAACCATCAGCAGGAAGGTTAGATCGTGTTTGTATTGATCAGTAAGAATTACTTCTTCTGTGATCAGAATCCAGCGGCTGAACGGTCTTGTTTTTAAAATATTGGAGTGAAAGTGCTTTACATTTGCCCAAAAATAGAACCCAGATCAGAAAAAAGTAACGTAACGCATTACTTTTCTTAAAAAGTAACTAAGTAACACAACTCGTTACTTTTTAAGGGAGTAACGCAATATTGTAATGCATTCTTTTTCAAAGTAACTTTCCCCTACACTGATCATGTGAGATTATCGGCGGCGTCTTCGCAGGATAAACATCTCATTTGGATTTTTGCTTAAAACATGCATTTGAGATATTGAAGGAACAGCTGGACAAAAACAAACAAACAGGAAAAGTGATTTATCATGTCATTTCAAACTCATAGTATGACTTCATTTCCTTCATGACAAAAAAAAAACAAGATTTTTGGCAGACTGGTCATCCATGGAAAACCTGGAACTTGTTTGAATGGACCAGGGATGCAAACCCCCGACGTGTTTTCTAGTGTTTGGGTGACTGAGCTCTATGCGCGTTCGCATTGGCTGCGTCTTCGTGTCCTGTCATTGTGTAACCCCGCCCGTCTTGTTTCCTTGTTAGTTTTATTTGTCCCAGCAGTTCCCTCTCATTATCCCTTCTTCCTGTGTCACTATTTAATCCCTTCTTGTTTGCTGTCCTGTGTCGCATCGTTGTCAAATACTATGTCGTGTTGTATCTAAGTCTTGTCCTGTCTTGTCGTGTTCTGTCTAGCCTAGTCAGTCCAGTTTTAAGTTAGTCTAGTTTGATCCCTCTGGGTTGTTTTTGTTTGAATTTTTTTTTGCTGCTTTTTATTCTTTATTAAACTGCCCTTCTCGCCCCCAAATTGATTCCTTCCACCCCAATTCTGACACCCGATCCTCGGCACAATTATCATTGTTACGATATCATAAAATTAAACAAATCAATAAAGAAATATGACAAGAGCAATAGTATTATTGTCATGTAAAATAAATGGTTATTAATAAGAATTATAATAGTTATTATTATCTAAATAAAATATAAATACTATTTTACTATAAAATAAATTATTATTATTATTACAATTTTATTTCATCAAAAAAAATCTCTAGTATATTACTATTACAATATTATTAAATAACTAAACATGTAATATAAAGTGTTTATTAATTTTAATAATAATAATATAAAAAATAACTAAAATTAATATAATTTTTTTATTACATAATAAAATTAAGCATTCATATACTATAAATATAGATGATTTACATAATATTATATTTTATGTATACGTTATATTAGTTTTATTTCATAAAATTATTAAAAAAAATACATATATATATATATATATATATATATATATATATATATATTAAAATAGTAATTATAATATTGTACTATAAAATATAAAATTAACAGTTATCTAATCTAATATTAAATTATTGCATACAATAATAATAATAATTATTATTATTATTATTATTATTATTAGATAGATAAATATTTATTTATTGTCCCTTAACATGACAATATTATTAGTAGTAGTAATAATAGTATTGTTATTATTATTATTTGCATTATTATTATTAGTAGTAGTAGTAATAGTAGTATTGGTATAAGTATTACTATTGTTATTATTTGGTTTGGATATGATGGTTTTTTGCGTCCTCTTTCATGCCAAACATCTGCTCATGTGTTTCAGTGTTTCACTGACAGAAGAAGCTCAGAGGTTGTTTGGAGCTGTCGTTCACTCTCCACAATCCTTCACTATCCCACTCACATCAGCACATCCCACCGCTGACCCCTGAGATAATCCCATTCCACCAACAGCCCACGATGCCCGGCTCCAGGATCAGAGCGGCGCCATGTCTGCACAGCAGTTGGCATCGGTGCCGCTCCACGCCTGCAGCAACTGCCGGAGTCTCAGATTTATGGCGTTGTGATAAATGCAGGTCCCAGTGTGCCATCTGTGTGCCAGCTCTCAGAGCGGGCGCCATTACAGACCAATCACCCTCATGCACCAGACCGAGGGGGGAGGAAATTATAGCTCAACTATGTGTAGAGTTAGTTAACCGCCGCGCTCATTACAGGGGACAAATTCAGAGAAATATTCATATGAATTATTTTGGTTAACTGCTAATATATTCTCAGTGCTGCTTCAAAAATAAATGTTTAATATTTGGCTGATTGTAGAAATGGTAATTGCTCTCGGCGTTAAGTACAACTTACGGAAGTTTTGCATGTCGTAATTACACTCATCACACAAGAATAATTAAGCGGGACGCTGACACACAGTGTTCATCCAGCAACAGCAAAAAAAAAAGATTTTTTTAATAAGCTAAAGTTACTTAATTCAGCATCAGAAACGATACGACAACCTTGAACCGTTTACACAGATCACTCCATCCTGATCCATATCTGTAAGTTCTGTTCTTTATACGCTCACACCATCCATCCATC